>JAJDFG010000269.1:255000-280000 GCA_021039105.1 Scomber colias | reverse complement strand
GAAATAAATCTATCAAAGCTACAGTCAGTGAACTCACATCAGACTCTTCAGTTTACAGTTTGGACTCTTCAGTCCAGCAGACAGACGCTCCACTGATGAATCAGACAGTTTGTTCTTACTCAGGTCCAGATGTGTCAGATGGGAGGGGTTGGACTTCAGAGCTGAGGCCAAATCTTCACAGTGAGTCTCTGAGAGTTCACAGTTAATAAGTCTGTAATGACACAAATATTCCAACATATGTTATCATGAAAGAGGAAACTTTATATTTACTGTTTCGGTGTCTGTGCCTGTGTGTGTGTGTGTGTGTGTAGTGTGAGTGTATATATATGTGTGTTCATGTGTGTGTGTGTGTGTTACTGTGTGTGTGTGTGTGTGTGTGTGTGTGTGTTGTGAAGCATCAATATCAATGATCAGACATTATTCATTAAAACATTAAATAATAATAATAAAGAAATATTTCTCCTTCATCAAGTAAACTTGATGAGTTTGAAACAGAATATTTAGAACTAAATTCCCTCTTTGAGTTTGGATCCCTCCACTGCAGCTCAGCAAGGAAACACTGAAGAAACACAAACATACTTACTTGATATGTGGAACTCAGACTGCTGAAGCCTCATATTAGTTTACACTCTGGAAGTCATTTTTACTCACAACAAGACTGTGGATTTTAAATTCCTGAAAACATTTACATTTTACACATTTGTGTTCAGCAAATCCTGAAAATTATGAACCAAACATTTGAAACTTCACTGAAGAATTTAAATTTAATAAAAAGAAATAAATCTACCAAAGCTACAGTCAGTGAACTCACTTCAGAGTCTCCAGTCTACAGTTTGGACTCTCCAGTCCAGCAGACAGACGCTCCACTGATGAATCAGACAGTTTGTTGTAGCGCAGGTTCAGATGTGTCAGATGAAGGTTGGACTTCAGAACTGAGGCCAAAACTTCACAGTGAGTCTCTGAGAGTCCACATTCCTGAAGTCTGTAATGACACAAATATTCCAACATATGTTTTCATGAAAGAGGAAACTTTATATTTACTTCATGCATTTGATGATGAAACAGTTTGATGCTCATTATTTTGATGTATGTGTGTGAGTGTGAGTGTGTATCCGGCTTTGTGTGTGTATGTGTAGTGTGTGTCTTTGTGTGTGTGTGTGTGTGTGTGTGTGTGTGTTTTTGGTGTGTTTGTGTGTGTGCGTGTGTGTGTGTGTGTGTGTGTGTGTGTGTGTGTGTGTTGTGAAGCATCAATATCAATTAAAGCTGCAAGCAGCGATGATCGGGCCCAAGCTCCCCCGCCCCGCCACTACTGAGCGAGACTTGCCGCAACGCATCTTCAAAGTCTTGAGATGACACAGAGTCAAAATGAAGTCGGTCGGATTAGGAGGAATTCATTAAAGTATGTGGTGTGAAAATTCTATCAAACCGTGCCAAAATTGCAAATTCACTTCAAAATGGCCGACTTCCTGTTGGAGTGAGGGTAGGGGTCCAAGAGACTTTTTTGTGCCTCTTTATGTGATACATATATATACCAAGTTTTGTTCATCTACGTCAATCTGGAGGGAGGGGCTCAATTTTCTTAATCTTCTACGGGGTGCAGTACCCCCATTTGGCCAGCAGTTCCTGTGTAATGGCGAAACGTCAAAATTCCTCACATCGCCACGAAGCAACCAAATCCCTAATCAGAAAGTTTTTGATAACTTTTCATCTCCAATGTCTCAAGATGTTTCTGAGTGAATTTGAAGTCGGTCGGATTAAATCTCTAGGAGGAGTTCGCTAATGTACGAGGCGTGGGAAACGCCAAAATCGCACATATTTTTCAAAATGGCCGACTTCCTGTTGGAGTGACATCATGTGTCCAAGAGACTTTTTTGTGCGTCTTTACATGATACATATGTGTACCAAATTTCATTTCTCTATGTCAATCTGACTTGAGGGGCTCAATTTTTTTTCAATTTTCAAGGGGGCGCTATTGTATCCAGTAGGTGGCGCTATGGAGCTGACACAGTATTGATGCATATACGTGTTCAGGGCGGGACCCTCTACATGCGTGATTAATTTGGTGTAGATCGGACGATGTCTGTAGGAGTTATAAGGACTTCCTGTTTAATGGCGAAGGATCGAATGGCGAAGGTAATTGTCGGCGCCGCCACGGCCAAACCGGATCCCTAATCAGAAAGTTTTTGATAACTTTTCATCTCCAATGTCTCAAGATGTTTCTGAGTGAATTTGAAGTCAGTCGGATTAAATCCCTAGGACAAGTTCGTTAAAGTACGAGGCGTGGAAAACGCCAAAATCGCACATATTTTTCAAAATGGCCGACTTCCTGTTGGAGTGACGTCCTGGGTCCAAGAGACTTTTTGGTGCGTCTTTACAAGATACATATGTGTACCGAATTTCGTTTGTCTATGTCAATCTGACTTGAGGGGCTCAATTTTTTTTTCAATTTTCAAGGGGGCGCTATTGTATCCAGTAGGTGGCGCTATGGAGCTGACACATTATTGATACATATACGTGTTCAGGGCGGGACCCTCTACATGCGTGATTAATTTGGTGTAGATCGGACGATGTCTGTAGGAGTTATAAGGACTTCCTGTTTAATGGCGAAGGATCGAATGGCGAAGGAAATTGTCGGTGCCGCCACGCCCAAACCGGATCCCTAATCAGAAAGTTTTTGATAACTTTTCATCTCCAATGTCTCAAGATGTTTCTGAGTGAATTTGAAGTCGGTCGGATTAAATCCCTAGGACAAGTTCGTTAAAGTGCGATGCGTGAAAAACGCCAAAAGCGCGCCAAAAACGCAGATTCAATACAAAATGGCCGACTTCCTGTAGGAGTGAGGGTATGGGTCCAAGAGACTTTTTTGTGCGTCTTTACACGATACATATGTGTACCGAATTTCGTTTGTCTAGGACAATCTCAGGGGTGGGGCTCGCTTTTTTAAATTTTCTAGGGGGCGCTATTGAGCCATTTTTTCTCGGCCATTTTCGTGATCCTTAAAATATCAAATTTTTCGCCAGGTCGGACATGATTGCACATTTTGGTGACTTTTCGGGCACGTTTAGGCTGTCAAAAACGCGTTTACTTTATAGGAACGATAATAATAATAATCGGCACGATTACAATAGGGCCTTCGCACTGTATGTATAAGGATTTTCAACAGGTCAATTTTAAAATAATAAAAATGTGAATATATATTGCAGTAGTTCAAAAACATTAAGAATGTAAAGTACACATAAATCCATATTTGAATAGTAAATTAAGTGTTTTATGTGTTTTTTCATCCCAATGAATTAGAACTGACCTTAAAAAAAGTAATGTGGTGCGACCGTGATCTATCTTAAAATAAATGAATTCCCTTAACATGCTTAATTTTTTTTTTTACAAGTTTTGAGTAATATAAAGTGTCTAGAAACAAACTATATGCATGTCTTTTGAGTTTTTGTAAATAATAATCTCATATGTATGTCCTATAATGTCACAGTTGCCTTCTTAAACGAATGTAAGACTTATTTTTCCTGTAAATTGCTTAAAAAAGATTTAAAACTTTTAAAAATACAATTCAGTTAAACATACTGTATCAGTGATTAATATTACTGCCACATGAAAGTGATATTTTACTCTGAATTTTATACAGTTATTGGTATTATTGGTCGCACCACATGATGAATGGTCGCACCACATGACATAAAGACCTCATATCATTAAAAATCTATTGAAAGAAATAGAAAAACAATGACTTTAATGTAGAATAGAATTAAACCAGTGGTTTTATTACAATTTCACAGAATTTTTATAAACTCAAACATTTCATAAACATTTTTTAAAACATCAGTGCAGCACGCCTTCATTGCTTTGTCATGAACAAACTTTTCATTTAATCTGACAATGGAATAAATCAATTTGGATTATTGACTCATTTAGATCAGAAATATTCATTAACTAGTCATCATCAAGCTGACTTGATTTTATATATTGAATCTTTCTCTACTGTTTTCTTCATTAGTAGCTGAGACAGTAATGCAAAGCCATGCCATAAATCTATGGTGTATCACTTTGGACTATTGATATATTTTATCGACAAAAATATTGAGATACACCTCTTAATCATTGAATTCAGGTGTTTTATTCAGGTGTATGAAATCAAGCATCTAGCCATGTAGTCTGCATTTACACACATTTGTGAAAGAATGAGTTGCTCTGAAGAGTTCAATGAATTCAAGCTTGGTATGTCAGTTTGTGAAATGTGTTCCCTGCTAGATATTTCACTGTCAACTGTAAATGGTATTATTAACAAGTGGATGTTTAAGAACAACAGACACTCAGCCACGAAGTGGCAGACCACATCTAGTTCATCACAAAGATGGGGTTGAGATTATGAGCCCGGCCTTCTCATCCAACATCAATGTCTGATCTCAGCAATGATCTTCTGAATGAATGGACAAAAAATCCCACAACCACTCTCCATAATCTTGTGGAAAGCCTTCCAGAAGAGCTGTATTACAAAACTCCATATTAATTCTTGTGGATTTAAAAAGGGATATCATGAATGCTCATGTAGGTATCATGGACACATGGCCCAATACTTACTCTATACTCTACATAGTGTAGATGAATCTGCATACAAAAACTGCAATCCATCCAGGTAATGAAAAACATACCAGAGCGATATGTACTTCATGGTGCTTTATTTTTGGCTTTCATTTTTACAATTTTTACCTTTGTCTTCTCTTAGCAGGGTACACCGCTCTTACTGCAGGGTCAGAATTAACACACTGCCAATGGCAAACAGTTTTTACCTTGCATGGGAGTGTGATCTGGTAAAATAGATTATAACAGTTAGAAATAAATAATGCTTTACAAATAAATGCATAATTGCCAAAATGACATTGCATTTTTTTCATATTATACAAAAATTAAACGTACACTGTTGCTTCTGAAATTTTAGAAAAAATGACTCCAAATAATACTAAAATAAAGGAATTAATGTAAACAAATCATTAACTGAATATAAAAGTTTCTAATATTGGACATATCTGTCATTGAAAAGACTCTGCAATGGTCGCACCACATGATATTTGGTCGCACCAAATGATATTTTCAAGTTCAATCAAAGTTTACAGGCACAGAATTGACCACCTAAACAAAACAAGCTAGCTTGCCACAAAAAGGTCACTATGAAATTTATATTCAAAACATATATTTGTAGAAATAACGTCATGTTTATTGTTTTCTTGAGGTCATACCACATGATATTTGGTTACACCACATGATATCAAAATATGGCAACTACATACCAGCCATTAAAAAGCTTCATTTTTTCCATATTTTAGAAAGGGGTACAAACCTGCTTGTTGCATCCATGGGTCCTTGGCAAACTAGTGTATGATGCAGCATCCTGCCTTTGAATGATTTTCATCATAAAAGTCCTAGAGTGGTTGTTTCTTGATGGTCGCACCACATGATATTTCATAAAATCATCATTGTCAAACAAAGTTTGTTTATATGCCATGACGGAAAAATAAATACAAATGGTGTGCAATTTTGTACAGTACAATAAAACACTCAAGCAAACAATGTTAAAGTTAATGTAATTTTTATGTCTCCATCTCATGGTTGATAGGTGAAAAGTTACTTGCACATTGCATTTCTGATTCTTTTGGAAGTTCAGTTCACTTTAAAAACATGCTTGAGGGCAATAAAAGACAAACCAGCCACACACACCGAGACAAACCAACAGAGTCACAGAACAGAGCTGCTGTCACACAAAGACACTAATGATGGACATGAAGGTAACAGCTCAACAGCTCAACAACTCAATAGCTCAGCTTGGTCATATTGTATCTTACAGTGATCATATCTACCTGTACGATGTCAGTGCTCTTTTAGCCCCCCCCCGTCAAACATGATATAGTTAATTCACTGGGTCGGACAAGCCTGGAGAAAGAAATTCAACCGTAATGCAGACAAAGACTACTACAGTACTGATATGTTTTTCATTTATATTTAATAAAACTCACCAATCAGGATTCAGCGATCAGATTCAGGATTCATGGCTCTTCAGATGTAGACCGATGGGAGAGTTTCAGTAGCTGAGTGATTATAAAACTCCGGTAAAGACCTTTACTGCTGGTCGTTCACTTCTCTCCGTTTCCTGTCAGCCTCTATGATGCTACTGTACTTACAAAAAAAGGCAAAAAATTTAATTAAATTTAAATGTAGAAAGATGAAACAGTTAAATAATTTAATCCGACACGTTCACGTTTCCAGATGAAGTTGAACACACACACACACACACACACACACACACACACACACACACACACACACACACACACACACACACACGATATAAGAAGTGACCTGTTAGAGAAATGACTTATTGTATTAATGCTTTGATGATCATTCATAGAGTGTTAAAGTAGATTCAGCTGATTCATTTGACCTTAAAAAGAACATGATGATCTTATTTATGAGCTTTTATAAGCTGTCACCACATTGATCTGTTGTAAGTCAGATGTCTCACAGCTTGTTAGCGTGGATGAAATGAATGTTTCATAAAGAAAGAGGAAACAGAAAATGTTATCCTAAACTCATGATACATGTTGACCCTGATTCTAAAGAAGTGATGGTTGAAAAAGGAGAACTAGAAGCTGTTAACAGTAAATACACCATATATGGAGTTGTTTTTGACTCTCACAGGAAACAGGTCTGAATTCAGAGAAGTGTGATGTGGACACGATGTGCTTGTGGTAACGGTTTTTTGGGCGGAGGCGTTTGTGTGAGCTGTTTCTTGACTTCCTCTCTTGCTGCAGAGCACACAGAGGCCTTATGCACACATTTATTAAAGGGTTAGGGTTAGGGTTAACAAATTAATGAAAACAAAACACATTTGTTATATGAATAGGAATGATATTCATAAAGTCTTTGGTACTTGAACTCCACCAGGATGTCCTCCCAGAGCAGAGATAGAGTCCAACATGGAGTCCAGGCACTGGTGCTGGTTGATCACATGGGATGAGAATGATGGGACTGCTGTGGAGACTGGGTGGAGGTGCAGGTGTAGCAGCTGCATGCCAGACTAGAACAGAGAGAGAGATATTTAAAGATACAGCAGATGATGGTTGGTTAGACATGATCAGACTGAAACGGTTATTATTATTATTATTATTATATATCCGGGCACATGAAAACGTAGTCTGATTGGCTTACCAGTCAGCCAGGAGTCCTATCACACAGCCAGACACGCCTCTTTTACTTCATTTCAACCACTTTTGATGATTCACTCAAAATTCATCAATAAAGCCAATTAAAACAGAGGAATTGTGTCTTCTGTATGTTTCAGTTACTTCTTTTAAAGCAAAGACACACATGGCTTTACTCTCTGTACACCTATGTCTGTATTCCAGTCCACTCATTCAACACTGTTATTACATTTGCTGACAACACAACGGTGTTTGGGCTGATCTAGGTATGGGAGGGGTGGACATGCAGGGACGAGATACAGAGACTGTCAAACTGGTGTTCAGTAAATAATCTGACACTGAACAGCACATAGAGTTCATCCTTTAGGAGGAAACATAAAGCAGTCCCTGATCCACTCTACATAAATGGTTAATGAGGGTAAGACTACAGACTTTTAAATTCCTGGGCCTCTCCTGGTCATCCAACACCACTGTGATTGTTAAGAGAGACAAAGACTTCCCTTCCTGAGAGTGCTGAGGAGGAGGAACACAGAGAGGAAGCTACTGGAGGCCTTCAACCAGACCACAGCAGACAGTCTACTAACATACAGCATCACAGTGCTAATGTGCAGGATTCTCTACTGCAGACAAACAAAAGTGATTAGATGTGCAGAATAAGTGAATGACTACCCACTACCCTCGCTGGATGTTACGTCATCAGAGCCACAATCATCATCATCATCATCATCATCATCAGGGATTCCTCTCATGCCAAACACAACCTTTCCTAACTCTTAGTCATACAGATAGATGCTGTTTGACCTCAGCTCACCCTTTCTTTTTCCAGGTGAATTCCCTCTTATGTTCCACTAACCATCACTCTTCTTGTCATCATGTAGTACAGTCTCCCCCACACACACACACACACACACACACACACACACACACAGAGACACACACACAGAGACACACACACAGACACACACACAGACAGAGACACACACACACACACACACACACAGAGAGAGAGAGAGACACACACACACAGACTTTGCAGAGCTTTTTATACATTTTATAAACACTGAGTCCAGAATATTGTCAGATTATTTTGGTATGTCTTGTCTAACTTCCTCTCCTCCTGTTTGCCTCCCTTCCCCTAATGTGTCCCACCTGAGCCTCGTTATCATCCAGTGTTTATATGTGTGCTCTTTCCCTTCTGTGCAGGATAGTCCAGCGTTCTTCTCTCAGTTCATTTGACTGAGACACTTTGCATTTCGTGGTTTCTGACTTTTTGGATGAAATGACTTGAGAACTCTTCATGCGTGTGTCCCTGTCACTGGTCTGGTCTCTGAGTGTTTGAGAAATGACTGTTACTGTATTAATACTTTGATGATTGTTAATACATGAAATGAATGTTTTTATAAAGAAAGAAGAAACAGAAAATGTTATCTGGTGATCTTGACTAAAAAAGAGAAGTAGGAGGAACTGTAAGTTACACAAAACTGACACGTGTCTTACAGGAAACAGGTGTGAGAACAGAGAAGTGTGCTGATGGGTGGAGGCTGAAAGTATGAACTATTTTAAACTCTTTCATGTCCTCCTCTCTTCCTGCAGAGCTCAGAGAGACTGTATGTGTACGTTTATTAAAAGCAGTTAGACTGTATCTGTGGTATTTAATGACCTTTATTATCACTTAACTAGACAGGCTGACTTTTCAGCTGCAACAAAACATGTGATATTAAACTTCTTATTGTTTGATTTTATGTCTTTATTTCTTTGTTTCAACCGTCTGGAGATCAGATTCATTTTGGTTCATATGAAGCTTTCTCAGCATTAAGTTTTGTCTTTGTGTGTTTTTAAAACATTTTACAATAAGTTACATGAAATATTAAGTTACCAAAGAAAATGTACTTCCTGTCTGTCACCTCATCATTATTGTTGGGTTTAATGTTTAAATGATCAAACCGAGCAAGTCCTTTAGGTCTTTATTAGCAGCCATGTTGGGACAAACACACATTTTTGTTTTGTTGCACTGTCCTGATAATCTGTATACATACGCTGCTGCCGAACTACACACCAGTCTTGATCCAAGTGCTGCATTTCACACAGCACATTGAAAAAACTTGAACTGCAACAACCCCTCCTCCCTCCCTCTTATGTCCCACCCATAGACTGTATAGAAGAAATGGACGTAACATCCGTGACAGTGTTGTGCACAAGGGGGGGGGGGGGCGACTGTGCTCTTGGGTGGCAAAAACGTGCGCTAAAGTGTCCTCTTCAGTGGCGAGAACGTGCTGTATGTGCCCTTTTTTTTTCTTTTCGCACCCGCCCTTCAAAAAGTCTGTGCACGCCGCTGATCCGTGACGTCACCCATTGGTTTGTGGACTGCTGCTCGGAAGCCAATAGTTTCGAATCTAGGCAGCGCCATCTTGAAAAGTTCAGGTGCATGCTGGGAAAAATAAAAACACGGATTCTACTTATATGGGCATGAGGCGGGGCCATGGGCGGAGCGGGGAGGTTGCTATGGTTACGAGGGCTGGATCTCGAGGACATTGGTCAATCAACCTGTCAATCAGGACGTAGCCACGCCCTAATGCATACCCTGCTTTATCGTCACATATAAAATCAGGGAGGCCAAAATGTCCCAAATGAACATCATACTGCATTGAAGAAGGCTTTAAACTAGCGATTGAGACCATAAACACATTTTGAAAACGTTTACTGAGGTTAGAAATCAAGTGAGAAGTTGGTGAATTCTCCATTGACTTGTATAGAGACTGGCTATAACTACACACACACACACACACACACACCTCTACACACTAGCTATAACTACACACACACACACACCTCTACACACTAGCTATAACTACACACACACACACCTCTACACACTGGCTATAACTACACACACACACACACACACACACACACACACACACACACACACACACCTCTACACACACACACACACACACACCTCTACACACACACACACACACACACCTCTACACACACACACACACCTCTACACACTGGCTATAACTACACACACACACACACACACACACACACCTCTACACACTGGCTATAACTACACACACACCTCTACACACTGGCTATAACTACACACACACCTCTACACACTGGCTATAACTACACACACACCTCTACACACTGGCTATAACTACACACACACCTCTACACACTGGTTATAACTACACACACACCTCTACACACTGGCTATAACTACACACACCTCTACACACTGGTTAGAACTACACACACCTCTACACACTGGTTAGAACTACACACACCTCTACACACTGGTTAGAACTACACACACCTCTACACACTGGTTAGAACTACACACACCTCTACACACTGGTTAGAACTACACACACCTCTACACACTGGTTAGAACTACACACACCTCTACACACTGGTTAGAACTACACACACCTCTACACACTGGTTAGAACTACACACACCTCTACACACTAGTTATAACTACACACACCTCTACACACTAGTTATAACTACACACACACCTCTACACACACACACACACACCTCTACACACTGGTTAGAACTACACACACCTCTACACACTGGTTAGAACTACACACACCTCTACACACTGGTTAGAACTACACACACCTCTACACACTGGTTAGAACTACACACACCTCTACACACTGGTTAGAACTACACACACCTCTACACACTGGTTAGAACTACACACACCTCTACACACTGGTTAGAACTACACACACCTCTACACACTGGTTAGAACTACACACACCTCTACACACTGGTTAGAACTACACACACCTCTACACACTGGTTAGAGCTACACACACCTCTACACACCGGTTATAACTACACACACACCTCTACACACCGGTTATAACTACACACACACCTCTACACACCGGTTATAACTACACACACACCTCTACACACCGGTTATAACTACACACACACCTCTACACACCGGTTATAACTACACACACACCTCTACACACCGGTTATAACTACACACACACCTCTACACACCGGTTATAACTACACACACACCTCTACACACCGGTTATAACTACACACACACCTCTACACACCGGTTATAACTACACACACACCTCTACACACCGGTTATAACTACACACACACACCTCTACACACCGGTTATAACTACACACACACCTCTACACACCGGTTATAACTACACACACACCTCTACACACCGGTTATAACTACACACACCTCTACACACACCTCTACACACTGGTTATAACTACACACACCTCTACACACTGGCTATAACTACACACACACACACACTGGCTATAACTACACACACACACACACTGGCTATAACTACACACACACACACACACTGGCTATAACTACACACACACACACACACTGGCTATAACTACACACACACACACACACTGGCTATAACTACACACACACACACACACTGGCTATAACTACACACACACACACACTGGCTATAACTACACACACACACACACTGGCTATAACTGGCTATAACTACACACACACACACACTGGCTATAACTACACACACACACACTGGCTATAACTACACACACACACACTGGCTATAACTACACACACACACACTGGCTATAACTACACACACACACACTGGCTATAACTACACACACACACACTGGCTATAACTACACACACACACACTGGCTATAACTACACACACACACACTGGTTATAACTACACACACCTCTACACACTGGTTATAACTACACACACCTCTACACACTGGTTATAACTACACACACCTCTACACACTGGTTATAACTACACACACCTCTACACACTGGTTATAACTACACACACCTCTACACACTGGTTATAACTACACACACCTCTACACACTGGTTATAACTACACAGTGTGTAGAGGTGTGTACCTCTACACACTTTCTTCACAGCAAAATCTTTTACAGTTTTTCCGCCGTTAAAATAGCAGAAGTGGATTTGGATACGCCCAAAATGTTTCTTTAGTGACTGAAACTACATTTCAAAAACATGCTGTCGAAAAAAGGGAAGAAAAAATAATAAAATGTTCCCAGTTCAGTGTTTGAGGCAGCGGCCAGAGAGAGAATGAGGATTCCTCCCACTCCTCCTCAAATCCTCTCAGATGATTGTAAATAACTCTCAGGTGCTTCTTCCTAAAAACATGAAGTGTCAGGTAGAGCCAGAGAGACCAAGCAGCAGAAAGCAGGACCAACACCGCCCCCTTCAGGGCCACATGCAACAGGAAGATAAAGACTCCATTAACATTCATGTTCTATTAATGCTTCAATAACCTAAACTGCTTCCCCGGAGTTGTCTGTGCTTTCTGGTCTCACAGGTAATCTGGGCCTGGAGACGTCCGGATGATAGATTCCAGTCCTGGACCTTCAATGTGTTTCTCTCTCCTCTCCTTCCTCTCTCCTTCCTGTCTCTCCTCTCCTTCCTGTCTCTCCTCTCCTTCCTCTCTCCTCTCCTTCCTCTCCTCCTCTTCGTCTCTCCTCTCCTTCCTCTCTCTCCTTCCTCTCTCTCTCCTCTCCTTCCTCTCTCTCCTCTCCTTCCTCTCTCTCTCTCCTCTCCTTCCTCTCCTCCTCTTCGTCTCTCCTCTCCTTCCTCTCCTCTCCTTCCTCTCTCTCCTCTCCTTCCTCTCCTCTCTCTCCTCTCCTCCCTCTCTCTCCTCTCCCCTCCTTCCTTTCTCTCCTCTCATTCCTCTCTCTCTCCTCTCCTTCCTCTCTCTCCCCTCCTTCCTCTCTCCTCTCCTTCCTCTCTCTCCTCTCCTTCCTCTCTCCCCTCCTTCCTTCCTCTCTCCCCTCCTTCCTTCCTCTCTCTCCTCCTTCCTTCCTCTCTCTCCTCCTTCCTTCCTCTCTCTCCTCCTTCCTTCCTCTCTCTCCTCTCCTTCCTCTCTCTCCTCTCCTTCCTCTCTCTCTCTCTCTCCTTCCTCTCTCTCTCTCTCTCCTTCCTCTCTCTCTCTCCTTCCTCTCTCTCCTCTCATTCCTCTCTCTCCCCTCCTTCCTCTCTCTCCCCTCCTTCCTCTCTCTCCTCTCCTTCCTCTCTCTCCTCTCCTTCCTCTCTCTCCCCTCTCTCTCTCCTCTCCTTCCTCTCTCTCTCCCCTCCTTCCTCTCTCTCCCCTCCTTCCTCTCTCTCCTCTCCTTCCTCTCTCTCCTCTCCTTCCTCTCTCTCCCCTCCTTCCTCTCTCTCCCCTCCTTCCTTTCTCTCCTCTCCATCCTCTCTCTCCTCTCTCTCTTCTCCATCCTCTCTCTCCATCCTCTCTCTCCTCTCAACCCCAACCGGTCGAGGCAGATGGCCGCCCACTTCTGAGTGCCACTGTGTCTCATGTGGGAATGTTGGGTCTCTTTAAAGTTAAAACCTGAAGAGTTTGGTTTAGAACCTGCTCTATGTGGAAAGAGCCTTGAGATAACTCTGTTGTGATTTGGCGCTATACAAATAAAGATTGATTGACTGACTTATCAAACAGGTTGATCCAGAGCCCTGACAGCAAAGACCAGGCTCCATATTTATCTAATTCATTTCCCTCCACTCAGTGTGAAGTTAGAGAAAAACTAATGGAGGCTTTATTTATTGAATGATTGATGTGTTTAAACTGCTGATGGCACAGATAGATTTCAAAGAGCTGTAAGGACACATAAGTCAACAGGAGGTTCAGCTGGAGATGAGTTGGACAGTGGAGAAGATACATTTCATGTTTTTAATCAAGTTGTTCGGTTCTTTAAGATTCTCCCCACCGAACGGGGCATCAGGAGAGGACACGTTGTTATAACTCGTTGTGGTTTTTTTTATTTTTTTTATTTGCTTTGATTGATTTTCCATAGAGTTGTTTAATCCACAATTAGTAGCCACAAATAGCAGATAGCAAGATTGCAGGTTATAAACCTATAGAATAGAAAGGCTATGATATAAACAACAATATTGACAGCCATATATTCATAATACCATAAATTCTGAATGCACAAATATAAATATCCATATAAAGACACACAAATATAAATATAGACCTACTGTATGAATTCATATAAATATATATATCCAGACACGTCAATAGTCAGTATTATTAAGCAGTATAAATACCATAATATAATTAATGTTTAAATTGAATGACAAGCACAACACATTAAACATTACATTGCAACACATAAGCCACATTGCATCACTAATATTGCACATTAAACTAAAAGCCCAAAGTGCTGGCCTAAATGCAAACCAGTGAGTGTAGTTTTAAGTAGTAAAGCTGAGCATAGTAATTCATTATAAGTGTAAAGCCAAAGACAGCCAATTACAAGTAACTACGTCACCCAACCAGCACCACAAAACAGGAAGTAAACTCATGTGACCGTGAAAGCGCTACAATTCAAACATTAGCCACGGATACCATCAAACCGGCAACGTTAGACATTGGACCGCAGACAATGTTTATCAATGTGACCAAAGTAAGTTATCAAGCATATAAATCAGCACATACACCGCGACAGCTCAGCACAAGCAAACAAACTTAAACCGCAGCTCAATGAATGGAAACAGCAGCTTACCGGTGGCGCATCTCTCCTGACGAGACAACATGCCAAAACTAGTGCTCGCTCCCGCTTATAGCCCGTGCTCGTTCATTTCTACGTTTCACCTGTTTACTGGCCCGCGCTTCAATCAGGTAAGTGAACAGCGAACCTCCCTCTTGTTCACCTGTGTGACGTCACCGTTAATCACCTGTGACTCCCACTTACTCACCCTTGACCTAGCGGACGCAACACAAGTTGTGTCCGTTTGCATCATTATCGCTGTGTGCACTGTTGTACAATACATGCAAGATGCTGCACTAATGTAGAAAAGTAGATGGAAAGGATGTGATTGGATAGGGCTGGATCACATGATCTCACCATTGTTAAAGACAGCTGATTGGCTGAGCAGTGTTTACTTACAGCTTCATGTAAATAACGTGTTAAATATCGTTATGAGATATAAACTGTTCATTTTAACATCATATTTCTGCATATTAAAGCTGCATAACTTTAATATTTACACACTGAGACTCTGAAAAGTCATCTGGAGCTTTAAAAGTCATCAAGCCACAAAAACAGAAGGTTGAACCTTTAAGCAGCAACATAAAAAGCACCGACCTGAATTCAGGTTCAACAAATGAAGTTTATTTAAAAAGACCAAAATGAAGCAAACCTGGGAGCACCTTGACAGCTGAGTGGTTAGTGAGCATGCCACATAAAGGCAGTGTCGCTAGTTCGATTCCAGCAGAGACCTTTGCTGCAGCTCGTTCCCTCTCTGGCGCCCTCTATGCCCTGCACTGGGAAATACAGGCAAACACTCCCAAAAATAAACCTTTAAAAGGAAAACACAATCAGTCCTAAAACAAACAGCTAACCAGTGAAGTGATGATAGAAATGGAGTAATGTTGTCATGGAGACGGTCTGAAAACACTAAACACACTAAACACTGCTGGGTTGAAGATTAAAATGTTTTATTGTTGAATAAGGAGACAGAACACACAGAGTGACATCAGCTCGTCTTAATGAGCAAACAACTCATCTAATCTATTCTAGTTTCTGAAGGAACAAAGAAATGATCTGTGATTGGTCAAACATATCAGCTTATATGATTACAGCCAAATAACCACAACAAGGAAAAAACAATAACCTGACTTCCACAATATTAAAATAATAAACCAACCCCATTTTTATCTCTTTAATCTCTAAACATCAACTTTCATAAAGGCATAAACTACAGAAACAATGAAAACAGTCAATATTAATAACTAAACACATCAAGTCATCTGAAAACCATCAAAGAGTAAATATGCTTACCAAACTTAAGTCCATTATATATTAAAAACAATCCATCAGTGGTCTTTAACTAAAGGTAAATACATTGTGCCTAGTCCATTAAAGATATACATATAGGCATTACACTTATAACTTCTCATAGTATACTCCATCATCATTACTAATAAGAACATTAATGCTCATAAAAATAAACAGAAACAACTTATTATCAACTATTAACCTGAAATACTACATTTACTAATTAAGACTCGAATGTTTTAAAATCTACAATCAATAAAAAGTAAAAAGTAATAATATGAAAACATTTCAATACAAAGTCAAAATAAAAACAGTGATCATTGTAAAATTCAAAGTTTAAAAAAAAACATTTGGACTAAATTTGACTTATTAAAATATTTCAAATGTTTTTCTCATAAAAGTCAGACTTTTAAAAATCTCAACATTATTTAATTAATTTTTTTTTTTTACCCCAAATTAAAGTTTATTTTTATTTTCCAGAGAAAGAATCCAGATTTTTTTTCTTATGAATTTAAAACCACAAGTTTGACTTAATGTAATAATCCCGACTTTAATCTAAAGTCCAGCTTTGTTTTTATTTTATTAACTTTTATCTTTATAAACTGAATTCAGACATTTTTCTCCTTTCAAGTCTAACTTTAGGAATCCAGTATATTTAAGATGCAAAGCTGATTAAATTGAATCAAAGTGAACTTTATTTGATGAAATGTTGAGTTTATCCTCAGAAATGACATTTAAATAGAATTATGACTCTCCATCTGCTGTGACCAGGTTTCTCTTTATTCATAATTCTGACTTGTTATTTTCTTGAAGTTTTATTTTGGCTCAGAGTTTTGACCAATAATCTGAGATGAATGTCACTTTCTCCTGGTGTGATTTATTAGTTTGATGTTTCAGACAGAAAGAGTCTGAACGGAGTCTCAGCTGAAGCCTCGCTGTTTGTTTCAGGATGTTTGAAAAGAAAAAAGTCTGAATAAAAAGATGTTTTGGTATCTGATTGAATTTATTTACAGAGTTCACATCATAAATGAAGAGGAGGAAGAGGAGGATGTGCAGTGAAGAGTTCAACATTTACAGTCTGAATAAAAACATGAAGAAATAATATATATAAATATAATATTTCCTGCTTTCTTTTCCTCTGACAGTAAACTGAAGATCTTTGACACGTCTGACGACGTCACTTTAAATTTATTAAAAACATTTTTCATCATTTTATTTACAGATAAAACTAAAAACTGAGAAAACAATAATCAGTGATCAATAATAAAAATCTAAAACTGCTGATTGACATGAGATAGTTTTCCGTAGTTTTCTCTGGGCCCCTGCCTAATTTGATTAGGTTGTCGAGGTGGTGTCCAGATAATAATGTGGGCTTCATTGAAAATTGGCAGACTTTCTGGGGAAGACCTGGTCTGATTAGGAGAGACGATATACATCCCACTTTGGATGGAGCTGCTCTCTTATATAGCAATATGGCCGAATTTATTGACCCAAACCCATGACAACCCAGAGTCCAGACTAGGAGACAGAGCTGCAGTCTTATACGCTTCTCTGCGCTTCCATTAAAGCAGTTACCCACCCAATTACATATAGAAACTGTGACTGTCCCCCGACCACCTAAACCAGTTAATTCAGCTTCAAATAGAGGAGCTATTCACAAAAATCTGATTAAAATGAATACCACTTCAGTAATGGATCAAAATAAGAGAGTTAAATGTGGACTCTTAAACATTAGATCTCTCTCCTCTAAAGGTGTATTAATCAATGACATAATATCAGATCATCATATTGACTTATTCTGTCTCACTGAAACTTGGCTGCACCAGGATGAATACACCAGCCTAAATGAATCCACACCCCCTAGTCATATTAATACTCACATTCCTCGAGATACCAGCCGAGGAGGTGGAGTTGCAGCCATTTTTAACTCAGACTTAATAATTAACCCCAGGCCTAAACTTAGTTACAAATCATTCGAAAGTCTTGTTCTCAGTCTTTCTCATCCAGCCTGGAAAACTTTACAGCCAGTTTTATTTGTTGTAATATACCGTCCTCCTGGCCCGTATGCTCAATTTTTATCTGACTTCTCAGAGTTTTTATCAAATTTGGTCCTGAGTACTGATAAAGTACTTATAGTAGGTGACTTTAACATTCATGTGGATGTTGATAATGACAGCCTTAACACTGCATTTATTGCTTTATTGGATTCAATTGGCTTCTCTCAAAATGTGAATGAACCCACTCACTGTTCTAACCACACCCTTGACCTTGTTTTGACATATGGTATTGAAGTTGAACATTTAATAGTTTTCCCTCATAATCCTTCTTTATCTGACCATTATTTAATAACGTTTGAATTCCTATTACTGGACTATAAGCCATTAGACAAACATGTTCTTACTAGATGTCTGTCTGATGGTGTTGTCACTAAATTTAAAGAAATAATTCCATCAGTACTGAACTCAATACCATGTCTCAATACAACAGAGATGACTTACTCTGACTTTAGTCCCCCCCAGATTGACTGTGTTGTGGATAGTGCTGCAGACTCACTGAGAACAACTCTGAAATCCATCGCCCCTCTAAAAAAGAAGGTAATTAAACAACAGAGAACAGCTCCATGGTACAATTCCCAAACCAGACAATTAAAACAAACTTCACGAAAATTAGAAAGACTATGGCATTCTACTAAACTAGAAGAATCTCACTTAGCCTGGCAAAACAGTCTTAAAGCATATAAGAAGGCCCTCCGTAACGCCAGAGTCGCCTACTACTCATCACTAATAGAGGATAAAAGCAGTCTTAAAGCATATAAGAAGACCCTCCATAACACCAGAGTCTCCTACTACTCATCACTAATAGAGAATAAAAACAGTCCAAGGTTTCTTTTCAGTACTTTGGCTAAACTGACAAAGAGCCACAATACCACTGATCCATGTATTCCTTCAACTCGCAGTAGTGATGACTTCATGAGTTTCTTTAATGATAAAATTTTAACCATTAGGGACAAAATCAATCACCTCCTGCCCTCAATAAACTCTGATTCATCTTCTAACACAGAATACCTAGACATCGCTGTTAAACCTGATACCTTAGACTGTTTCTCTCCAGTCAACCTTATAGAATTAACTTCAATGATTACTTCATCCAAACCATCAACCTGTCTCTTAGACCCGATTCCCACTAGGCTGCTCAAGGAAGTATTCCCCTCAGTTAGCACTTCCTTATTAGATATGATTAATCTGTCTTTGGTGACAGGTTATGTACCACAGTCCTTTAAGGTAGCTGTAATTAAACCACTTCTTAAAAAGCCTACTCTTCAGCTGTGTAACTTTCTACATAGTAACAGTTTATTTGAGGATTTTCAGTCTGGATTTAGAGCTCATCATAGCACAGAGACTGCACTGGTAAAAGTTACTAATGACCTTTTAACCTCATCAGACAATGGACTTCTCTCTGTCCTCATCCTGTTAGACCTCAGTGCTGCCTTTGACACTATAGATCATCAAATCCTGTTGCAGAGACTTCAACATTTAATTGGTATTAAAGAAACAGCATTGAAATGGTTTGAATCATATTTATCTGATAGATTTCAGTTTGTAAATGTTCATGATAAATCCTCCATGCAAACAAAAGTTAGACATGGTGTTCCTCAAGGCTCAGTGCTTGGACCAATACTATTCTCCTTATATATGCTTCCTTTAGGAAACATTATCCGGAATCACTCAATAAATTTTCAATGTTATGCAGATGATACTCAATTATATCTATCAATAAAGCCAAATGAAACTAACCAATTAACTAAACTACAAAAATGCATTAAGGACATAAAGGCCTGGATGACCTGCAACTTCCTGTTATTAAACTCAGAAAAAACTGAAGTTATTGTGCTTGGCCCTAAACACATTAGAAATTCATTATCAAATGATATAACTACTCTGGATGGCATTACTCTGGCCTCCAGCACCACTGTAAGGAACCTAGGAGTTATATTTGATCAGGATCTGTCCTTTAATTCCCACATAAAACATATTTCAAGGACTGCCTTCTTTCATCTGCGTAACATTGCAAAAATTAGACATATCCTGTCTCACAATCATGCTGAAAAACTAGTCCATGCATTTGTTACTTCTAGGCTGGACTACTGTAAATCATTCTTATCAGGCTGTCCTAACAAGTCTCTAAAGACTCTCCAGCTGGTCCAGAACGCAGCCGCCCGTGTTCTGACAAAAACTAGAAAGAGAGATCATATTACTCCCATCTTGGCTTCACTGCATTGGCTTTCCGTAAAATTCAGAATAGAATTCAAAATCCTCCTCCTCACATCTAAAGCTCTTAATGGTCAGGCTCCATCATATCTCAAAGAACTGATAGTACCTTATGTACCTACTAGAAGACTGCGCTCCCAGCATGCAGGACTACTTGTGGTTCCTAGTATCTCTAAAAGTAGAACAGGAGGCAGAGCCTTCAGCTATCAGGCTCCTCTCCTGTGGAACCATCTTCCAGATTTGGTCCGGGGGGCAGACACCCTCCCTACATTTAAGAATAGGCTTAAAACTTTCCTTTTTGATAAAGCTTATAGTTAGGGCTCTTTGAGCTCTTAACTTGTGCTGCCATAGGCTTAGATTGCCGGGGGACCCCCCCATGATGCACTGAGCTCCTCTCTCCTCCTCCCTCTCTCTCTCTCTATCCATCCATCTATATCCATTAACATTCATGTTCTATTAATGCATTCAATAAGCTAAACTTCTTCCCCGGAGTTGTCTGTGCTTTTTCGTCTCACAGGTAATCTGGGCCTGTAGACGTCCGGATGACGGATTCCAGTCCTGGACCTTCTAGCTTCATTGTTGATTTTCATTGTGCTTCTCTCCTCTATCCTTCCTTTCTCTCCTCTCAACCCCAACCGGTCGAGGCAGATGTTTTCCCACTTCTGACTATGGTTCTGAGGTTTCTTCCTGTTAAAAGGGAGTTTTTTCTCGCCACTGTTGCTCATGTGGGAATGTTGGGTCTCTTTAAAGTAAAAACCTGAAGAGTTCGGTTTAGAACCTGCTCTATGTGGAAAGTGTGTGATAATAATATAATGATTACAGTAATAATAGTAATGATAACAATAATATAATAATAAGCAGGGAGATAAAAGCTTTTTCATGAACTCAATCTGAATTAAAAAACAGGATTAAAGTTAATCTGTGTATCATTCGTTCTTTCTATTTTCGATTGGAAATCAAAAATCAAAAAAGGAAAAAGTGACAAATTATTTTGTTTTTTGTTTTTAAATCTAACACAAAAAAAGAAAAAATGTCTGGTTTTTCATATTTCAATTTTAGGCTCAAATAAAAAATACGAAATGGAAAAACGGACGAAAAAGTGTGACTTCAGCCAAATCCAGAGATAACTGTTCAGTTTGGAGTCAGTTAAGAGACTTAAGTGAAGACGACAAAATCCAGATCCAGACTCCAGATGGATCATCAGGATCCAGCTGATCCTCTCTCAACGCTCCTGGATCACAGAAGGCACCACCACTTCCATCTGATGAGAGAAGAAAAAAGAACAGAGGATATAAATGAGTGTTTAGTGAGACTCACTTGATCAGCTGTCAGTCAGTGATGCAGCACATCCAGTATAAAGAGCAGCAGGGACTTCAGTCCTGTTCAAACCAGAAGTGGAACAGCTGTGCAGCGTAGCTTGCTTCCTTTCAGCTCTCATGTTAACGTGTTGGAGTGAACACACTGAGCTCCAAGCTCACACACCTGCACACACTTTTACTATCAAGTGTGTTTCCTCTGCAGATTTCACTCAAGTACACAGAGGAAATAAAGTGCTGAGAGTCATGAACACATCATTACTGCAGAAACAGAGACATTCACTCATCAGTTTACTGATGGATTTACTGCTGATACATGTCAACTCTTATCAAAGTTTAAAGCTACAGAGTCTCTGTGGGATTTGAAGATGTTTCCTGCTGTTAAATCATCACATGACAATCAGTCAGAGCTCTCAGCTAAACAGCTGCTGTGATTCCTGGACTTCAGCAGAGGTTCTGGTCTGTATAAAGACCACATGGTTACTAAACGTAATGATGCTTGTGTGAAATCAGAGCCAGTGACTTGCAGGCTGCAGTCAGACTGATCTTAGAGCTCTGACAAAGATGAACTGATCAATAGTTTAGTGTTGAAATGAGAGAACAAACACTTTGAGATCAGATTTGATGATGAGGATCACTGTCTCTATACATCTTGTAAGGCTGTCAGCTGTAATCCAGCTTTATTTCCTGCAGACATCAACACAACAACAACAGTCGTCTTCACATCAACTCAAACACATGATCACAACAAGCTTCTGGCTCATCTGATTGGCTGACTGTTCTCTCTCTCTCTGTCTTTCTGTCCAATCCTGAAGCCTGTCACCATTCTCCTCTCACAGCTTCACTGAGGAAAGCAGCACTGAGAAGGTTGGAGCTTCACCAGGAAATACTGGATCTTTGCTTTGATACTGACTGTGTTTAATACTAAACTGCTGAAACAGACACAGACTGACTCCAACTCTCTACTCACACCAGAGTCTCCAGTCTGCAGTCTGGACTCTGCTGAAGATCAATCAGCTGCTTCACGTCTGATTTCTTCAGGTAGTTCCAGCCCAGATCCAGCTCTCTCAGATGGGAGGGGTTGTCCTTCAGAGCTGAGGCCAGATAATCACAGCTGATCTTTGACAAACTGCAGTCCTCCAATCTGAATAAAGAATAAATGATGAAGATTAAAATCCATTTATAATCCAATCAGATGTGTTGAGGTTTTAAATGTGTAGTAGTGTGCGTGTGTATGTGTGAGTGTGTGTGAGTGTCTTTGTGTGTGTGTGTGTGTCTTTGTGTGTGTATGTGTGTGTGTGAGAGTATGTGTGAGAGTGTGTGTGTGTGTTTGTATTTGTGTATGTGTGTGTGTGTGTGAGTATCTTTGTGTGTGTGTATGTGTGTGTGTGTGAGTGTCTTTGTGAGTGTGTGTGTATGTGTGTGAGAGAGAGTGTTTGCGTGTGTGTGAGTGTGTGTGAGTATGTGTTTGTGTGTGTGTGTTTGTGTGTCAGTGTATGTGTGTGTGTGTGTGAGTGTTTGTGAGTGTGTATGTTTTTGTGTGTGTGTGTATATGTTTGTGTGTGTATTTGTGTATGTGTGTTTGTGTGTGTGTATTTGTGTGTGTTTGTGTGTGTGTGTGTGAGTGTTTGTTTGTGTCTTTGTGTGTGTGTGTGTGTGAGTGTTTGTTTGTGTCTTTGTGTGTGTGTGTGTGTGTGTGTGTTTGTGTGTGTTTGTGTGTGAGTGTTTGTTTGTGTCTTTGTGTGTGTGTGTTTGTGTGTCTGTGTGTAAGTATTTGTGTGTGTGTGAGTGTTTGTTTGTTTGTGTGTGTGTGTGTGTGTGTGTGTGTGTGTGTTATAGTGTGTGTGTGTGTGTGTTATAGTGTGTGTGTGTATTTGTGCGTGTGTGTGTCTACGTGAGTATGTGTGTGTGTGTGTGTTGCGTCCGCTAGGTCACGGGTGAGTAAGTGGGAGTCACAGGTGATTAACGGTGACGTCACACAGGTGAACAAGAGGGAGGTTCGCTGCTCAC
Organism: Scomber colias; assembly: GCA_021039105.1. Lineage (NCBI taxonomy): Eukaryota > Metazoa > Chordata > Actinopteri > Scombriformes > Scombridae > Scomber > Scomber colias. The sequence continues at coordinate 256,340 of JAJDFG010000269.1, read as the reverse complement.
TTACCTGATTGAAGCGCGGGCCAGTAAACAGGTGAAACGTAGACAAGTAATCCCATAGCGGCAAGTTAGAATCCGGAAATGAACGAGCACGGGCTATAAGCGGGAGCGAGCACTAGTTTTGGCATGTTGTCTCGTCAGGAGAGATGCGCCACCGGTAAGCTGCTGTTTCCATTCATTGAGCTGCGGTTTAAGTTTGTTTGCTTGTGCTGAGCTGTCGCGGTGTATGTGCTGATTTATATGCTTGATAACTTACTTTGGTCACATTGATAAACATTGTCTGCGGTCCAATGTCTAACGTTGCCGGTTTGATGGTATCCGTGGCTAATGTTTGAATTGTAGCGCTTTCACGGTCACATGAGTTTACTTCCTTTTTTGCGGTGCTGGTTGGGTGACGTAGTTACTTGTAATTGGCTGTATTCCTGCTCGCAATGCAGGATGGGTAATGTAGTCAATCGCTTTACACTTATAATGAATTACTATGCTCAGCTTTACTACTTAAAACTACACTCACTGGTTTGCATTTAGGCCAGCACTTTGGGCTATTAGTTTAATGTGCAATATTAGTGATGCAATGTGGCTTGTGTGTTGCAATGTAATGTTTAATGTGTTGTGCTTGTCATTCAATTTAAACATTAATTATATTATGGTATTTATACTGCTTAATAATACTGACTATTGACGTTTCTGGATATATATATTTATATGAATTCATACAGTAGGTCTATATTTATATTTGTGTGTCTTTATATGGATATTTATATTTGTGCATTCAGAATTTATGGTATTATGAATATATGGCTGTCAATATTGTTGTTTATATCATAGCCTTTCTATTCTATAGGTTTATAACCTGCAATCTGCTATCAGCTATTTGTGGCTACTAATTGTGGATTAAACAACTCTATGGAAAATCAATCAAAGCAAATAAAAAAACCACAAGTTATAACAACGTGTCCTCTCCTGATGCCCCGTTCGGTGGGGAGAATCTTAAAGAACCGAACAGTGTGTTTATGTGTGTGTGTGTGTGTGTGTTTGTGTGTGTGAGTGTCTTTGTGTTTGTGTGTGTGTGTGTGTGTGTGTGTCTGTGTGTGTGTATGTGTGTCTGACTGTGTGTGTTTGTATTTGTGTGTGTGTATGTCTGTGCGTGTCTTTGTGAGTGTGTGTGTATGTGTGTGTATGTGTGTCTGACTGTGTGTGTTTGTATTTGTGTGTGTGTATGTGTGTGCGTGTCTTTCTGTGTGTGAGTGTCTTTGTGTGTGTGTATGTCTGTGTGTGTGTGTGTGGGTATGTGTGTTTGTTTGTGTGAGTATGTGTTTGTGTGTGTGTGTGAGTATGTTACT
>JAJDFG010000269.1:220000-250000 GCA_021039105.1 Scomber colias | reverse complement strand
AAATGTAAACTCCATGTGAATGTGTAGAATCAGTAGTGTAGGGAAGTGCATGGATGAGGGGAAATGTGTGCTTGACAATAACAAACACATGAAGCAAAGAAAGAAAAGAGATGTTGCTGGTGGAAGAGAGGGAGACACTGAGCAGGCCAGGGGGGAATTCCAGAAATCAGGTTATATGGAAAACTCAGAGTAAGTTAACCCTGAGATGAGGAAACTCTGTGTTATCAGTTCCAGAAAGAGAGATAACTGAAACTCTGAGTTTCTACCTGTCTCCTCCTTCCTGAAGCAAGCTACCAGACATGGATGGTCTGTTTTTTCACAATCTGATAGATATCGAGGCAGAATTAATTCTCAGTGCCTGATGTCGGGAGATGCGGTATCACTGTTCATTACACTCAATCATTTCTTAACATTTTCCGGCCATATCTGCCTTCTTGTTAATCTTATTTTAGGAAGTTAAATTAATATTAATTAATAAGAAGTTAACTTAAAATCAATAACTCCAATATGCATAATAAGTAAAATAGTGTAAAATGTTAATCTACTAAGCAGGATATTAGATGAGAGGACATATGTGTTAAACAGCTTTCTGTTGGGGGTTTAAATTACTACATGTTGAAATAACCACTGAATTAATATTGACTTTGTTTAATAGCCGACGTCAACTATGAATAAAATCAAAGTGAGGTTCAATCATAGCCCAGCAAAATGTGCCTTACTCTTCTGAATTATGTTTCTTTATTTCATTTTTAGCTGCTTCCAAATACGTTACACCACTTTTTCACCTGTATGCTACAAAGTGAGGTAAGTTAGTCAGTGGAGTGGTGCATTAAAACTTAATCATTGACTCTGGCACCAGTTTTCTCCCATGCTGCTTCTGTCTCCTTAGCGTCTGCAGTGGTGTTACTTTTAGTGAAATATATGTTCATATTCACCACAGGCCTGCAGGGGGAGCTCCAGTTACAGTGAGGTTACGTAACTCGTGCTTGTTTTCTCAGTAGTTGTCATGGTGACTCAAGGTATCGGGGCTCCATTGATGATCAAGTTGAACATAATCAGAGTTGATTGAACTAATTCAGATCAGCTGTTCTGGAACCGGATACTCAGAGTTTCCATCTCAGAGTAAGTCAACTCAGAGTTCAGGGTTAGACTCAGAGTTTGTTGAACCTCGTACCTGGAAACCCCCCCCAGCTTTGATAAGGTGATCCAGCCCAAAGCCCAGCTGATGCTTCAGTCTGATGACTCCATTATTATTATTATTATCATTATTATTATTATTATGAGTTTGACTCTTATTATCTTGATTAACATTAGTTCTTCACATCAGTGGTTCAGATAATATGATGGACAAGTTCACATTGGCAGCTGTTCAAGTCATCATGCCCGTTAGCATCGCTGCTGGTAATGGAACTCTGTTTTTATGATACTCTGCTTATGATTGATATGTTTATTATTCTTAGTGTGCATTGGAAATAAAAGAAAACTGTCATGCTCATTATTTAGTTTCATCTCTTAGATTATGCACCTTGTTCTTTTTTTTCTTTCCATCTATTCAGCAAATTCAAACTAATCCTGAACATTATGAACCAAACATTTGAAACTTCAGTGAAGGATTTGAATTTAATAAATAGAAGAAAAAGAAATCTACCAAAGTTACAGTCAGTGAACTCACCTCAGACTCAGTTTACAGTTTGGACTCTCCTGTACAGCAGACAGAAGCTTCTCTGATGAATCAGACAGGTTGTTGAGTTTCAGGTGCAGCTCTGTCAGATGAGGGTTGGACTTCACAGCTGAGATCACAACTTCACAGTCAGTGTCTGAGAGTTTAAAGGCAGTAAGTCTGTAATGACACAAATATTACAACATATTATCATGAAGTGGCTCAAGGTTCAGACTAACAAGGAGAACACATGTTTGAATCTCAAAAACTAAAATAATGTATTAAAGTAAGTTATTAACAAACTAAATGTAAACTCCATGTGTAATGTGTAGAATCAGTAGTGTAGGGAAGTGCATGGATGAGGGGAAATGTGTGCTAGACAATAACAAACACATGAAGCAAAGAAAGAAAAGAGATGTTGCTGGTGGAAGAGAGAGGGAGACACTGAGCAGGCCAGGGGGAACATTCCAGGAAGCAGGTTATATGGAAAACTCAGAGCAAGTTAACCCTGAGATGAGGAAACTCTGTGTTATCAGTTCCAGAAAGAGAGGTAACTGAAACTCTGAGTCAGTCACCGTGGTAACTGAAACTCTGAGTCAGTCACTGTGGTACCTGAAACTCTGAGTTTCTATCTGTCTCCTCATTCCTGAAGCAAGCTGCCAGACATGGATGATCCGTTTCTTCACATTCTGATAGATATCGAGGCAGAATTAATTCTCAGTGCCTGATGTCGGGAGATGCGGTATCACTGTTTATTACACTCAATCATTTCTTAACATTCTCCAGCCATATCTGCCTTCTTGTTAATCTTATTTTAGGAAGTATTTTGTTGTACATATCGTCACATTTTAGTCTTAAAATCAATGACTCCAATATGTATAATAAGTAAAATATTGTAAAATGTTAATCTACTAAGCAGGATATTAGATGAGAGGACATATGTGTTAAATAGCTTTCTGTTGGGGGTTTAAATTACTACATGTTGAAATAACCACTGAATTAATATTGACTTTGTTTAATAGTCGATGTCAACTATGAATAAAATCAAAGTGAGGTAAAATCATAGCAAAATGTGCCTTACTTTTCTGAATTATGTTTCTTTATTTCATTTTTAGCTGCTTCCAAATACGTTACACCACTTTTTCACCTGTATGCTACAGTTGTAAGTGAGGTAAGTTAAGTCAGTGGAGTGGTGCATTAAAACTTAAGCATTGACTCAGGCACCAGTTTTCTCCCATGCCGCTTCTCTCTCCTTAGCGTCTGCAGCAGTGTTACTTTTTGTGAAATATATGTTCATATTCGCCACAGGCCTGCAGGGGGAGCTTCAGTTACAGTAGGGTTACGTAACTCAAGCTTGTTTTCTCAGTAGTTGTCATGGTGACTCAAGGTATCGGGGCTCCATTGATGATCAAGGTGAACATAATCAGAGTTGATTGAACTAATTCAGATCAGCTGTTCTGGAACCGGATACTCAGAGTTTCCATCTCAGAGTAAGTCAAATCAGAGTTCAGGGTTAGACTCAGAGTTTGTTGAACCTCCTACCTGGAAACCCCCCAGCTTTGATAAGGTGATCCAGCCCAAAGCCCAGCTGATGCTTCAGCCTGATGACTCCATCATTATTATTATCATTATTATTATGAGTTTGACTCTTATTATCTTGATTAACATTAGTTCTTCACATCAGTGGTTCAGATAATATGATGGACAAGTTCACATTGGCAGCTGTTCAAGTCATCATGCCCGTTAGCATCGCTGCTGGTAATGGAACTCTGTTTTTATGATACTCTGCTTATGATTGATATGTTTATTATTCTTAGTGTGCATTGGAAATAAAAGAAAACTGTCATGCTCATTATTTAGTTTCATCTCTTAGATTATGCACCTTGTTCTTTTTTTCTTTCCATCTATTCAGCAGATTCAAACTAATCCTGAAAATTATGAACCAAACATTTGAAACTTCAGTGAAGGATTTGAATTTAATAAATAGAAGAAAAAGAAATCTACCAAAGCTACAGTCAGTGAACTCACTCCAGAGTCTTCAGTTTACAGTTTGGACTCTCCTGTACAGCAGACAGAAGCTTCTCTGATGAATCAGACAGGATGTTGTTGAGTCTCAGGTGCAGCTCTGTCAGATGAGGGTTGGACTTCACAGCTGAGGTCACAACTTCACAGTCAGTGTCTGAGAGTCCAAAGTCAGTAAGTCTGTAATGACACAAATATTACAACATGTTATCATGAACTGGCTCAAGGTTCAGACTAACAAGGAGAACACATGTTTGAATCTCAAAAACTAAAATAATGTATTAAAGTAAGTTATTAACAAACTAAATGTAAACTCCATGTGTAATGTGTAGAATCAGTAGTGTAGGGAAGTGCATGGATGAGGGGAAATGTGTGCTAAACAATAACAAACACATGAAGCAAAGAAAGAAAAGAGATGTTGCTGGTGGAAGAGAGAGGGAGACACTGAGCAGGCCAGGGGTTTTTCCAGAAAGCAGGTTATATGGAAAACTCAGAGTAAGTTAACCCTGAGATGAGGAAACTCTGTGTTATCAGTTCCAGAAAGAGAGTTAACTGAAACTCTGAGTCAGTCACCATGGTAACTAAAACTCTGAGTCAGTCACCGTGGTAACCGAAACTCTGAGTCAGTCACTGTGGTAACCGAAACTCTGAGTCAGTCACCGTGGTAACAGACTCTGTGAACATAACCTGCTCGCTAGCAGGTTTTATTTAAGAAACTCTGAGTTTCTATCTGTCTCCTCCTTCCTGAAGCAAGCTACCAGACATGGATGGTCCGTTTCTTCTCAATCTGATAGATATCAAGGCAGAATTAATTCTCAGTGCCTGATGTCGGGAGATGCGGTATCACTGTTCATTACACTCAATCATTTCTTAACATTCTCCGGCCATATCTGCCTTCTTGTTAATCTGATTTTTAGGAAGTATTTTATTGTACACATCGTCACATTTTAGTCTTAAAATCAATGACTCCAATATGTATAATAAGTTAAATAGTGTAAAATGTTAATCTACTAAGCAGGATATTAGATGAGAGGACATATGTGTTAAACAGCTTCCTGTTGGGGGTTTAAATTACTACAACCCCAATTCCAATGAAGTTGGGACGTTGTGTAAAACATAAATAAAAACAGAATACAATGATTTGCAAATCCTTTTCAGCCTATATTCAATTGAATACATTACAAAGACAAGATATTTAATGTTCAAACTGATAAACTTTGTTTTTTTTGCAAATATTCACTCATTTTGAATTTGATGCCTGCAACACGTTCCAAAAAAGCTGGGACAGGGACATGTTTACCACTGTGTTACATCACCTTTCCTTTTAACAACACTCAATAAGCGTTTGGGAACTGAGGACACTAATTGTTGAAGCTTTGTAGGTGGAATTCTTTCCCATTCTTGCTTGATGTACAACTTCAGTTGCTCAACAGTCCGGGGTCTCCGTTGTCTTATTTTGCGCTTCATAATGCGCCACACATTTTCAATGGGAGACAGGTCTGGACTGCAGGCAGGCCAGTCTAGTACCCGCACTCTTTTACTACGAAGCCACGCTGTTGTAACACGTGCAGAATGTGGCTTGGCATTGTCTTGCTGAAATAAGCAGGGACGTCTCTGAAAAAGATGTTGCTTGGATGGCAGCATATGTTGCTCCAGAGCTGTATGTACCGTTCAGCATTAATGGCGCCTTCACAGATGTGCAAGTTACCCACGCCATTGGCACTAACACAACCCCATACCATCACAGATGCTGGCTTTTGAACTTTGCGCTGATAACAATCCGGATGGTCCTTTTCCTCTTTGACCCGGAGGACACGACGTCCATAATTTCCAAAAACAATTTGAAATGTGGACTCGTCAGACCACAGTACACTTTTCCACTTTGCATCAGTCCATCTCAGATGAGCTCGGGCCCAGAGAAGTCGGCGGCGTTTCTGGGTGTTGTTGATATATGGCTTTCACTTTGCATGGTAGAGTTTTAACTTGCACTTGTAGATGTAGCGACGAACTGTGTTAACTGACAATGGTTTTCTGAAATGTTCCTGAGCCCATGTGGTAATATCCTTTACACATTGATGTCGGTTTTTAATGCAGTGCCGCCTGAGGGATCGAAGGTCACGGGCATTCAGTGTTGGTTTTCGGCCTTGCCGCTTACATGCAGAGATTTCTCCAGATTCTCTGAATCTTTTGATAATATTATGGACCGTAGATGATGAAATCCCTAAATTCCTTGCAATTGCACGTTGAGAAACATTGTTCTTAAACTGTTGGGTTATTTGCTCACGCAGTTGTTCACAAAGTGGTGAACCTCGCCCCATCCTTGCTTGTGAATGAGTCTTTTGGGGATGCTCCTTTTATATCCAATCATGACACTCACCTGTTTCCAATTAACCTGTTCACCTGTGGAATGTTCCAAACAGGTGTTTTTTGAGCATTTCTCAACTTTCCCAGTCTTTTGTTGCCCCTGTCCCAGCTTTTTTGGAACATGTTGCAGGCATCAAATTCAAAATGAGTGAATATTTGAAAAAAACAACACAGTTTATCAGTTTGAACATTAAATATCTTGTCTTTGTAGTGTATTCAATTGAATATAGGTTGAAAAGGATTTGCAAATCATTGTATTCTGTTTTTATTTATGTTTTAAACAACGTCCCAACTTCATTGGAACTGGGGTTGTACATGTTGAAATAGCCACTGAATTAATATTTACTTTGTTTAATAGCCGACGTCAACTATGAATAAAATCAAAGCGAGGTACAATCATAGCTCAGCAAAATGTGCCTTACTTTTCTGAATTATGTTTCTTTATTTCATTTTTAGCTGCTTCCAAATGCGTTACACCACTTTTTCACCTGTATGCTACAATTGTAAGTGAGGTAAGTTAGTCAGTGGAGTGGTGCATTAAAACTTAAGCATTGACTCAGCAGCAGCTGCTTCTCTCTCCTTAGCGTCTGCTGCGGTGTTACTTTTTGTGAAATATATGTTCATATTCGCCACAGGCCTGCAGGGGGAGCTTCAGTTACAGTAGGGTTACGTAACTCAAGCTTGTTTTCTCAGTAGTTGTCATGGTGACTCAAGGTATCGGGGCTCCATTGATGATCAAGGTGAACATACTCAGAGTTGATTGAACTGATTCAGATCAGCTGCTCTGGAACCGGATACTCAGAGTTTCCATCTCAGAGTAAGTCAACTCAGAGTTCAGGGTTAGACTCAGTTTGTAGAACCTCCTACTTGGAAACTTGACTCCATTATTATTATTATTATTAATATTATTATTATCATTATGAGTTTGACTCTTATCATCTTGATTGACATTAGTTATTCACATCAGTGGTTCAGATAATATGATGGACAAGTTCACATTGGCAGCTGTTCAAGTCATCATGCCTGTTAGCATCGCTGCTGGTAATGTGATGGGAAAATACAAATATCTTACATTCATTCTTACATTTCTATAATCAGTTTGCAACATTATATTCAGTTTATTAGTGATTGTACTTTTATGCATTGTATTAGTATGTGTTAGAATAGTTAGCGTGACTATTTTATGACCGCAGTAGTGTTTAAAAAAATGTATGCATCATACTCTGCATTCCATAGATTTAGAGTTATTGTGTTTGTGCTTGGAGGAGACCACAGTGCCCTTACTGGGGGTGCTGTGTCCAAGGGAAGGCCAAGAAGCTAATACTTGCTGTTTGCTGCAGTAAATTTCCATCATATGTTATGAGAAGAGAAGAGGTCGCAATGGTGGGAGACTAGAGAGCGGAGACGACCTCCAGAGGGAAAACGTACCACCACCTGGCGCACTGATAACACTTGTTGAGATGTATAAAACCTCTCCTCAGAGAACTGATTTCTGAGCATTCTCTGAACGCGGTTGGTAGCTGTGTATCTGTTGATTTGCTCCTTCTTGCAAGAATTAAAAGTAACTTGACTTTTGAACTTGGTTTCAGCCTCAGTCTTGTATTTAATTTTTCTGTCATAATGGAACTCTGTTTTTATGATACTCTGCTTATGATTGATATGTTTATTATTCTTAGTGTGCATTGTGTCACCTCCTGAGTTTCCTTGTCTTTCTTGTGCTCCTCCCCTGTTTTGTCTTTGTTTCCCTTTGGCAGAGGTGGGGCCCAGTGGTGGAGGTTTGGCACACCTGTTCATACCTTCCTCCCTCTGCCAGATAGTCCGCTACTTATGTGGTAACGCTTGGCTAAAACCCCCTAGTGTTTTCTTGTGTCTTCTGCTTAGTACTGATTACCTCTGGTGTAACCGCTCTTTCCTGTTCCCTACAGTTTTGCTTACTCCACCCGCTGCTGCCCTGCCTCTGTTCCCTGGATCCAGCTCCCTGTGCACTGCCTTCACGTTTTGGACCTTGCTGCACCCACCTTCCCTGGAACCATCACCTCAGACCCAGCCACTGCTCCCTCACTTCCCCACTACTTTATCATTAAACCCTGCCTTTGAGTTTACCCCTGTGTGTTTGCTTGTCTCTGTGGTCCGCTCTGGGGTCCTATTACTTCGTGACACATTGGAAATAAAATAAAACTGTCATGCTCATTATTTTGTTTCATCTCTTAGATTATGCACCTTGTTCTTTTTTTCTTTCCATCTATTCAGCAGATTCAAACTAATGTTGAAAATTATATTATTTATCTGAACTGATGAGAAATAAAAGGCTCCATTGCTCGGTTCAACACACTCAGGGGTTTAGTCTCTATGACCAGTACTGCCCTACAAAGCAAAAAGGCAGTAACTGCATTTTTGGTCGAAAATGAGTTATTATCATTTTCATGACATTCAAGGCATCCTTTGTTATGTGATGTATTACATTACTGTATTCTTGCTTTGTTTTTATGTCAGTTACTGTACTTTTGCTTTGTTTCACTAGGGCTTTTTGCAGTTACTGTACAAACGACTACCATTTTTCTCCATAACAACACACATTTGAGATAAGATATTTCAATCTTTTAAATATGTTAACTATTGATTGTTGGCAAATGTTAATGATAGGTCTACTACAAAGAGAATCGTTTTAGGTGTTCATCAATTTATGTATTATTTCCTAATCCAATGATTATTGTAGATAGAGTTAGAGTAGAGATAGAGTTGTCTTTGTAATATATAATATACTGCACCACATAAAATCATCAACTTGTTCATCTTAGTTATCTTCGCAAGAGTTTGAAAAGCCTTAGAAAAATCAAGGCAAAATTATTTTGTTTTGCTCTGTTGAATTGGAGTTGTTTTGCAGTGCTTTAACGTTAATGTGATTTGTTATATGTATAGCAGATACATTACAGATACAGAAACACACCCAGATACACATAAATCGAATACTTACACATAATAATGTGGACCTATTCAAAATAAATTGTCCCTATTTGGGCCTTGATACAGCTTAGCAATGTGAGATACTTTAAGCAGCAAATTCAGCACCAGAACAGCTTCCGGGTGGCCTAAAATGGTCAAATTACTTTGAGTTTGTTATATTCATGTTCAGGAAAACAAATAGTTCCAATTAGTCCAAATACAGTGTATCTAACACACCTAGAGCCCAAGTTGTGACAAAATAGTTCTTGAAGAATCTGCAGATTTTTCCTTTGTATGGTGCCACATTTTTGGTAAGTAATACAAAGCAAGAATACAGTAACTGCAAAATAGGGGTAAAACATCAAATCAAATATGAAGATTAATATTTACAAAGAATAAGCTAATATAAAGTAACAAAACGGCCACATGTCCATTAATCTACCTACAACTACTTGGGCTGGACAACCGCATAACTTTAAAGTCATTTTTCTCAGTTCTGCACTCTGCGTAGTTACTGCCTTTTTGCTTTGTAGGGCAGAGTAGTTTACGGAGGCTAATGTTGCTTAACGTTAGCTAACTTTACATATTGTTGTATCACTGACATTACTGAATCAGTCTGCTGATTGGCTGATCCTCCGTGCTCACTATGAAATGTCTCAGAAACCTTTCAGAAAAAAATGATGATGAAAGCATTTCTCTCTGACTTCAGAAATCTTCTTTGGAAAATGAAACAGATCTTATTTTAAAGTCTTAATCATAGTGTTAAAACAGTGTGTGATTATATATGATTTACAGAAGCTGCTCATGTAATAATAACTTTACTGCATTCACTGATAACTGTAAAATACTGATATATGTTGTGATAAAATGCTGCTGTAATAAAACCTCAACCACAACCTCTAAAGTCCTTCATGTGTTTCACCAGGTTTGAATGAATCCTCCAACACACAAAGGAAGAGAAAGAGAAGAAAACACTGTCAAATCCAATAATGACTAGAAATAAATAGAATAACTGTTCATTAACTTAACAGCTATAAACAAGTAGAGCACTATTTTAACTATAATAAAACATTTATATTATTTATATTTGAAGAACTAAACTACTAATCTACACTGATTTATAATGTTAATCACATCTGGACTTACCGAGCCTTTCTGCAGTTCCTCACAGCTGGGATCAGTCTCCGTCGTCCCTCCTCTGATGTGTTGTACTTCTCCAGGTCCAACTCATCCAGAACCTCCTCTGACATCTGCAGCATGTAGGCCAGAGCTGAGCAGTGGATCACTGAGAGTTCCTTCTCTGATCTGTTCTCTGACTTCAGGAACTGTTTGATCTCCTGATGTACTGAGCGGTCGTTCATCTCCATCAGACAGTGGAAGATGTTGATGCTTCTGTCAGGAGAGATATAAGGACTGTTCATCTCCTTCAGGTTGTTGATGACTCTCTGGATGGTTTCTGGACTGTTGTCTGTCTGACCCAGCAGGCCTCCTAAGAGACTCTGGTTGGACTCCAGAGAGAGGCCATGAAGGAAGCGGACAAACAGGTCCAGGTGGCCATTTTCACTTCTGAGAGATTTCTCCATGGCTTTCTTCAGGAAGTCATCCAGAGATGGTTTACGACTGAAAAGTGCTGAAATTTTCTCAAGGAAAGACTTTGGTCTTTCTTCTCCCAGGAAGTCCTTCAGTACCTCTGTCTTCCTGCTGGTGTAAGAGTGGTACATGTAGACTGCAGCCAGAAACTCCTGAACGCTCAGATGAACAAAGCTGTAGACTGTTGTCTTCTGGTGATTCTCTGTTTTGAAGATCTCTGTACAAACTCCTGAAAACATCGAGGCCTCTGTGACATCAAGACCACACTGCTCCAGGTCTTCTTGGTAGAACATGATGTTTCCTTTCTCCAGTTGTTCAAACGCCAGCCACCCCAGCTTCAGAAGAAGGTTCCTGTCAGCCTCCGTCAGCTTCTGTGGACTCGTCTCATGTCTCTCATCATACTTGTTCTTCTTCATCTTTGTCTGAATCAGCAGGAAGTGTGAGTACAGGTCAGTCAGGGTCTTGGGCAGCTTTCCTCTCTGGTCTGAAGTCAACATTTCCTCCAGAACTGTAGCAGTGATCCAGCAGAAGACTGGGATGTAACACATGATGTGGAGGCTCCTGGATGTCTTGATGTGTGAGATGATTGTGCTGGACTGCTCTTCATCACTGAATCTCCTCCTGAAGTACTCCTCCTTCTGGGGGTCAGTGAAGCCTCGCACTTCTGTTACCCTGCTAACAAATATCAGAGGGATCTGATTGGCTGCTGCAGGTCGGGAAGTTATCCAGATGAGAGCTCGGGGAAGCAGCTTCCCCTGGATGAGGTTTGTCAGCAGCACGCTGACTGATGACTTCTGTGTGACATCAGACACGACCTCACTGTTGTTGAAATCCAGTGAAAGTCTGCTTTCATCCAGGCCGTCAAAGATGAACAAAACTTTACAGCCAGCGAGCTTCTCTGCTGTGAGCTTCTGTAATGTTGGATAGAAATGACAGATCAGTGTGATCAGACTGTGCTGCTTATCTTTGATCACGTTCAGCTCTCTGAATGGAAGTGGAATCAGCAGACTGATATCTTGGTTGTTGGAGTGCTGTGCCCAGTCCAGAGTGAACTTCTGCACTGTGAAGGTTTTTCCAACGCCAGCGACGCCGTTCATCAGAACCACTCTGATGTATTCCTGTTGGCCAGGTAAGACTTTAAAGATGTCCTGACACTTGATTGGAGCGTCATGGAGGATCTTCTTCTTGGAAGCTGTTTCAAGCTGCCTCACCTCATGTTGGGTATTAACCTCGTTACTCCTTCCCTCTGTGATGTAGACCTCAGTGTAGGAGCTGTTGAAAGGGATTTTCCTTCCTGCTTCATCAGTTTCTTCAGTCAGATGTTGACATCTAGTTATCAGAATGATGTGATGTTCATCTAAACCCTCCTGCTTTCCACTTTCTGCTGAAAGAGAAGACAAATCTAGATGTGAACATCTCTCAGTGTGTTTACATGTATTTATGTAAGCAGGTTACTCAGAGAAAGGTTAGCTGGGTAATCAGGGAACATGTTAACATGCACAGTACTGGTTACTGTCAATCTGTACAAGCAACAAATCAGTGATCAGATTTCTCCTCTACACTGACTTTATTCTCAAAGCATGTCTTTCTTATTTTATCAGTATTAGTAACAGAAGATGTTTATCAGTCCTGACTTTTTCTCTGTTTTGCTCTGTGTGTCTGAGTCACAACTTTTCCTCACAGCCTGAATGTGTCTGAATTCAACAAACAGTCAAATGTTAAGTGGTAGAAACTAAATTATTTAGACTTCTAGAGGATCATTTGTGTTAGTTTAAGTTTTAGTTGGACTTTAAATTTAAGGATAAATCACTCTGAGTAATGATCTCTACTTTCATTCAGCTGCTGTCACTCTGAGCTGCTCTACAGTCTTTGGTTCATGTTACGTGTTTACATGGCAGAGAAATCAACGTTCCCCAGGAGAAATCTACCTGGGAAATAATATAATAATAAAATAATACACTGAAATGTCTCTGATCTATAACCCTGATTACAGTAACCAATAACACTACTTTGTAGGACCACCTGTCAGAATTACATCACTCTCCACCTGACAAGAGTTCATTCATGTTTTCCACCGTTGCATCTAAAATCTTTTTATAATCCAATGGTCAGTGGAGATATCACCAGATTTAATGTGGGCATAGATTCACATATTTATACAATCATTTAGTCTGATTTCATCACAGTTCTTTGTATCATGATGTAAACCTACTCGAATTAAAGCTGAGACTTTAATGTAGAATCAGTTCTTTTATCTGAGTTTAATATGAGCCTGATGAAAAAAATGCATAACTATTCAAATACTTACTGTGTGAGCAGTGAGGTGTCTCAGTGTTTGGCACTGTTGCCTCACAGCTAGAAGGTCCTGGGTTTGAACCCTTGTTGTCTCCGGTCGTCTCTGTGATGAGTTTAGATGTTTCCCCAGTGTTAGTGTGGGTTTCTGCTGGTTGCTCTGGTTTACTCCCAACTTCAGAAACATCTGTGTTAGGGTTGATACTCCTGTCAGTGCCACTGCTCACTGCTCCTAGAGTATAGGATGGGTCAAATGCAGAGTATCAGCTTTGTTTCAGTGTATGTGAGTTCTGAGAAATGACAATGAAGGAATCTTAATGTAAAATGATTAAACTATATAAAGACACAGGCTGTTTCTCCTCAGATCTGCTGTCTGGATGTGATGTCATGTTTTTCTCTTCCTGTGACTGACCTTCTGATCCTGAGCTGATGTTTGATAACTTCTTCACCAGATCATTCCTGCTGATCTTCTTTAAAACGCTCTTCATCACCTTCTGAGCTCCACCTAGTTCATATTTCTGCACCATCAGATCCACCACGTCCCACCTCTCCTCTGCCTTCTCCAGCTGGCTCTTTTTGATGGGTTCAATGTCGCCCAACTTTTCTTCCTCAAGGGACCATTTGAACTTCTTAAATTCATTTTCTGTTAAGTCATCCAGGATGTTGAGCAGGTCCCTCTTCCTCATCTTGGCTCTCTGTTAAAAGCAGAGAACATTGATAAGAGAACAGTTGTGTTTCTGTCAGTCTGTCAATAGAAACTCATTGTGTGTTTGTACTGGATCTGACTCATTTGACAAACAGCCCAGTTTGGCTGCAGTCGTTTAAATGTCAGAGAAGCTCAAGAGGATCTTCAGTAAAAACATCTTACTACAAATCTACTCAGAAGCTGTTCTGGAGCTTTCTATCACATCCAGTTTTCTCAGTTATAGACATGTATGTGTTAAAACGGACTGTTTTCTGTCTTTAATGTAGAGAATAAAAGCTAAAGTGTAATCTCAGCACAAGGTCCAGTTAGTGTTCTGCTTTCACAGCTCACCTGTTGGTTGTGGTTCAGTGAACTCTGGTGTCTTCACGTTCTCATTGGTTGGTTAACGCTGGTGTGAAAACTGTCACCAGAGAGCTCCTGAAGATGAGGGTCTGGTCTCAAAGTGAACTGTAGCAGCCGATAACGTTCTTCTTGTATCTACAGCTGAAAACATGTGAGAATAAAGAGATCTGAACTTGTAAATGTGTAAACTGTGAATGAATATGACACATCCTGAATATGAATCTCCTGTAAACTCACAGTGTGTTTGTAGAGTCTGAAGCATGCATGTAGTCTGACTGAATCATTTACACACATTTCTATGAGCTGCACAGCTTTGATAAACACATCAGCTGACTCCTTATATTAAGATGCTGAACCTGCTGCAGAAGATCTTCACACTAAACTAATAACTGATGGAGATGGTTTAGTAGAGAGTGTGTTGGTTCTTTAATAAGATATAAAAACTGAATCATCTTCAGGTCAGTTTAAATAGAAACAGTCTCTTACTTTGTGTCTGAGGGTCCAGGTTCATTACTGAAGTTTAGAGGATCATCATCAGACTGCTCACTCTTCATCAACACAGCTGGATGTTAGAGACTCTGCTCCATCCTCATCTTCTGGAGTCTGAGAGGTAAACCAGGAACATCTTACGTCTATCAGTGCAGCAGCTCTCTCATGTTGTGATCATGTCTAAAAAAGAAGTTATTATTCAGTCAGTGTGACGACCTGCTTCAGTTAGAAGTCCACCATCATTATTCAGCTCTGATTCTTCTACGTCATCAGTCCCTGTTACAGTAGGACGCTCCGAGGATCAACTCTGATAATCAGCCCCGTGTACGTGCTGCTGCTGTTTCCTCATAACTTCACAGATGAAAGATTATAGTGAATGTTTTCCTTGCATCAAAGTATGCGGCAGGCTGGTCTGATGGCAGTTCACTGGGTGTGTCTGTCTGTGTGTGTGTGTGTGTGTGTGTGTGTGTGTGTGTGTGTGTGTGTGTGTGTGTGTGTGTGTGTCCACGCCTACCTGCTGCAGAATCAGTGTTTCTTTCACTAATACATGAAATATTATTGAGGTGCTAACGTTTGTGTTTGGTTTTAAAACATTTATCAAAGAAAATGGAATTAACAAATCAGGGACGAAGTGATACTTGATTACCTGTGAATGAAGGAATATACACTCACTGAGCACTTTATTAGGAACAGCACACTAACACTGGGCAGAGCCTCCCTTTTCTTTCTGAACATGAATTAGATTGTATTGTTTGATTTTAAGTTTGGTGCTAAAAGAGAAATACTAACAACCAATACACAGTGCATCTCATTCCACTTCTTCAAAACTACACTCAACGTCTTCTTCATTCGCATTTCACTCCTCACACATTTCCTGATTTAAGAAATTCTTGAGTTTGTCTCCTGTTTGTCAAACACAGTTTATCTAGAAACATCTCTTCAGGTGATTGTAGGTGGCCATCTTGTTCTGAGATGATAAAGTGCCTGACCTGGAGGTGTTTGATGAAGTGAATGTGGTGAAACCCATACTGAGAGGAGAATAACTAAAAATGTTATACTTGAACACAGATAAATGTATTTTTCATTTATATTTAATAAAACTCACCAATCAGGGTTCAGTGTTCAGTGTTTGGACCTCAGCTCACTCTTTCTTGATTCTGTTGGATCAGGATTTAAAAACATCTTTTAAACTCTGCTTCTACACTCAAACATGAAGCACTCAATACATTTGATTCATCCATGAGTTCAAATATAGTTGTACATTCTCTCAGTAGTTTGGTAAATAGTGAAAATGTATTTTGAATCAATTGATCATTGTCTCTATTTAGAGCTCAGCAGTGAGTCACGTTACATCGCTGTGAGGACGCACAAACCAGGAAAACAACAACAGGAAACAACGTTTAACACCTCAAACTCTGTCATTTCACATTTAATCAACTAAACAATGAATGTGATCAATAATCATCAGATTGATCAATAATGACAGTAATCATTATCTACAGTCCTGATATTAACACTCACCTGCCTCACACTGTTTTCCTCCTTCTGCTCTGATGACTGTAAACTGAAGTCTGTACAGACGTTCACCTTTACTCCCTACCTGTCTGCTCCTCCCTCCTTCTGCTTTACTGGAAGTCACATGACTGTCATTTATGATCTCTGTGAAGCTTTATGACTGTGTGTGTGCTGCTTTGTACAAACAGACACAAAGACTTCCTCATGGTGTCATACTGAGTCGTGTTGCTGTCTGCAGTTGAAATCATTGTTTGTTGTGTTTATTTACATGTTTGTGTTTAGTTGCTTTCTTTAGTTATTATTTTGAGTGCAGCATTTTCTTAGTTTGAGTTTATTGACTCAGGTGAACACAATGGAGGCAGTGATCACACACATGGACTGACAGCTGCTTCAGCCAATCAACAGCTACAGGCTGGCCACACCGGCCAATGGTGACTCAGGGGAGGGTTTCTCTCCTTCTATACAGACAGAGCAGCAGGTTAGACTGAGATCACACACCTTGTTAGTCGTGGAGGACAGACACAGCAGTGGAGGCCTTTGGATGTGAGCAGCAGGAGTTTCTGCTTAAAGCTGGTTGTAGAATTAATGCTTTTTGGTTTCAATGTATTCTGCTGTTCTTAACAAAAACATCTTTAAAACTATTGATGAGGTTCTTTCAGGATTCTTATGGAACAATAAAGCTCCTAGGATCCGTAAATCGAAGCTTGACAAGCGCAGTTTCAGGAGCGGGAACACACACCAATCACAACCCTTCCGGCTCCTATATAAACAGACCTAACCAGCTGCCCCCTCGTTCGCTTGCATTCGTGTTTCTCCCGTCTGTGCTAGAACAAACAATCTCGTCAACAAGTTACTAATTAATAGTAACTTACCAGTCTCCACGGCATGGATTTCTTGTCTCTGTCTCCCTCCGACGACGAGGTCTTTGGAGGTATACTGGTTACCCAACGCCAGGGTCTCCAACCAGCTGGAGAAGTCGCCATAGCCTCGACGTCCGAGGCACCACCTTCCCGGCCCCCAAACCAGCCAAGGAAGCGGTCGACTCCCGCTAGCTCCGTGTCCTCTATCGTCACCATCCCGCCCGGATCATCTCTCCTAAACCTCCAAGACTACAGTTCTTCCGACGAATCCTCCACCTCGCCAGGTACACCTCCTCCACCAGCCAAAAGAGGACGCGACGCTTCGAGGACTTCCTCCAGAAGACCCCGCAGTCATCCAACTCCCTCACCTGCGAGGATAACTCCAGCCCCCCACGTGCGCTCCGACAACGGCGTCTCCACCCGCAGCCGCTCGATGCGCCACCATGCCCCACCAAGGTCCACTGCCAGCCAGTTCTCCTCAAATATCTCTGACTGGACCGTGGCCACCCTCCAAAAGACACTCCGAGAGAGGGGAATCCACTTCAGCCGTGCCGACAACAAGGCCAAACTTTTCAACTGCCTCATGGCCGCCTGCTGCTCCCACACCACCGTCCCCACTGGCGTCCCTCCAAGCGACGTCAGCACGCACGCCGCACGGAATGACATCAGAACCCCGCCCAGAGATGTCACTTATTCCCAGCCTCCAGCCTCCAATCCAAAGAGGAGGAAGAGCTCGTCAAGGCTCAAGGAAGCTCCGGTTACCGCCCACCACACGAATCCTGCGCATTCAGTCAGGGAAAAGGAACCTGGCACCGGGATGCCAGGACACCCAGCCTTCTCCTCACAACCAGCTCACCTCCCCCGTTCAGCAGCTACGGCTGGCACCGGGTTGCCAGTACGTACTGCTTCTCAGCATCAACACACTTACGTAGCAGCTCACCATGGCACCGGGATGCCTGAAAGCTTTGCTGCTCCCTCCGTTCAACTTCAATCGATGCATCAAGGGGCGCGCGGCACCGGGATGCCAGCGCCTACAGCCTGCTTCTCCTCCTTCCAGCAGCAGCAGGCTGCCTTGGCAGGAGCTGATAGCACCGAGATGCTAGATCCATTCACAGCTCCTTTCAGTCATTACCCGAGCTCAGTGTCTCGCGGGACGTATGGCACCGGGATGCCTGCGCCCCCAGCACTGGTTTCGGCTCAAAATCAGCAGGTTGCCCCGGCAGGAGTCTTTGGCACCGGGATGCCAGCCTCCCACGCCGACCTACTTTACGGGCAGCCAATTCAACCAAGCGAGGTCACCGGCACCGGGCTGCCGGTCCTTCCCGCACCACACAATCCTGCAAGATTCACCCTGCTTACAGCCAATCCAACTACGCGTCCCCCCGCATCACTCGTCTCCCGTCCATCGCCCGTCCCCACCAACATAAGAAAACAAATATTAGACGGTAATTACGTAGACCTAGCCTTATTACTTCTTCCCTCCCTCCAACAATCACCAGTCGATAGACAAACCGACGATCCAGTAAGGTGTTCCCACCAAAAATCATCCTCCGGTTTCAGGGAACTTAATCCCACAGAATTTGCTTATACATTTTCCCTGTACAGAGACGTCCTCTGCTCCAGGTTTCCGGCACGACGCCAAGAACTGGATGACTATATGTCAATCGTCCTCAATTTGGCACTCCGTTTTGGTGATTTCGGTTTCTATCAATACCACATCCACTTTGCTTCCGAAGCAGCAGCCCGCCTCCAACAATTTAGGTTGAGGTTACATACTGGGGCACATTAGACACAGAAACGTATTGTCGTATCTTTGCCGCCCGAGCTGCTCAGCCTTGTAGCCTTTGCGGCGCACCTTCCCATCCCGCATCCGCCTGCTCTATCCCGGCCAAGATCAATAGACAACATAATCCGACCAGGAGTTATGCTCTTCCCCATACACAATCACCAGCCCCCCCAGCGACTATTATTCCCAGGCCAGTCGTACCTAATCGCCCCCTCTTTTCACCTAACATTAACGGTGTGGACAAGAGGGGCAGACCTATCCTACATCAAGGCGGGCGAACAATATGTAACAACTTTAACGAAGAGGGGTGCAAAATGTCACAATGCCGCTACCTCCATGCGTGCTCCTTCTGCGGCGGCGGACATGCCAGGTCTGCATGCCCGCATAATCCTACTTCCTTCAAGTCAGGTAAGCACCCCTCAACACCTATCAATATCATGGCACTGAAAGCTGCTCTCCGTCACCATCCTGATCCCGCTTTTGTCGAATTTCTTATTACCGGTTTCAAGGAAGGCTTCCACCCCGGTATATCAGTAGAACCATCTGTTTCATTTGAATGTAATAATCTGCAATCAGCCACCAACGACCCAAGCTCTGTCGATCGCCTACTCTCTAAAGAGATCGAGCAAGGCTTCATGATCGGCCCCTTCTCTCAACCTCCCTTCCCTACCTTTCGTATCAGCCCACTCGGCATAGCTACCCGAAAATACTCAGGCAAGCAGCGGATCATTATCGATCTCTCAGCTCCGCACGGCAGCAGCGTCCCTAGCCTTAACAGCCTCATCCCTAGCGAAGATTACTCACTTCATTACGCTACAATAAACCATGCTATCGCTCTCATTAAACGTGCAGGCAAAAATTCATGGCTTTCAAAAGCCGACATCACCAGTGCATTCAAAGTCCTTCCCATCCACCCTGATTTCTGGCGGTTTTTCGGCGTTAAATGGCGAGGTGCTTACTACTTTGCAGTGAGACTCACCTTCGGCTGCAAAAGTAGTCCCAAACTGTTTGACACGTTATCAGAAGCCCTATGCTGGATACTATGTAATAATCACGGCATCCAATTCCTCGTTCATCTCTTAGATGATTTTCTGCTCATCAGCCCACCCTCTTCTCCTCCCGCATCTGGCATAACCACACTGACCGCTGTGTTTGCCGATCTTGGCGTCCCACTATCGGCGGAGAAAACGGAGGGCCCATCCACTTCACTCGAGTTCTTGGGCATCACGCTCGACACTAACTCGTTCCAAGCGTCCCTCCCCATCGAAAAGCTCAAACGTATCTGTCTTCTCATTTCCAACTTCCTCATGGCCCCATCTTGCACCAAACGACAATTACTCTCACTCCTCGGCCACCTTAACTTCGCCCTACGCATTATCCCACAGGGTCGGGCATTCATTTCCCACCTTCTGTCTATCGCCTCATCAGTACCGTCGCTCCTGTCATCCGTCTCACTAAACCCATCTTGTCTCGCCGAGCTGCGCTTATGGCTCCATCTCCTCTCAAACTGGAACGGTATTTCCTTTTTCTACGACGATCAATTAACCAATTCTCTCGATATTCAGCTCTTTACCGATGCCACTCCCTCAGCCGGTTTTGGGGGTTTCTTTAATGGTAGATGGTTCGCTTCGTCATGGCCCCCAGAGATCACGAACAATTGCGAGGTCGCTTCCTCTGCGCTCTTCGAAATCTACCCAATCGTAGCTGCCGCCGTCCTATGGGGACACGAATGGTCCACAAAATCCATCCTCATACACTCCGATAATCTTTCAGTAGTCGACATCATCAATAAAGGTCGTTCCAACTCTAATTCAATCATGCCATTCATGCGTCGCCTCACATGGCACTCTGTTACCCACCAATACATCCTCCGCGCTGCCCACATCCCAGGCCACCATAATGCTATTGCTGACTCTCTCTCTCGCTTCCTATTTCAGAAGTTCAGAAACTTGGCTCCGAACGCCGACCCGATGCCGACTCCAGTTCCTCCGTATTCAACATTGACGTTCAATGTATAAATCCATCTCTGGTACCCCTTATCACCGAATCTCAAAAGCACATCATTAACAGCTTATCACCCGCAACACTCTCCTCATACTGGACAGCCTGGAATAATTTTCATCAATTTCATAACCGACATAACATTATTTTCCCCTCATTTGATCTCACCACCGTAATCTGCTACGTTACTTATTCTCATTCTGTCTCGAGGATAAAAACATCTACCATCAAATCCTACCTCAGCGGCATTAGTTTCTTCTCGAAACTCATCACCGGTACTCCCAGCCCAGCCTTAAACCATCCCCAAGTAAAGTCTCTTCTCTCCGGTCTCCTCCGCCAAGAACCAGCCAAACCTCCTAAACGGCTTCCTCTTACCGCCGAACTACTGTCCGCCTGCGTAAACACTATTCGCTCCGGTTACCAAACTCCTCACATCGCCCTGACCCTCGAAGCTATGTTCGTTTTAGCCTTTTACGGTTTCCTCAGATGCTCAGAGTTCACCGCATCTTCATCCCATTTCGACCCGTGCCGTCATGCTTGCATCTCCGACTTATCAATGTTTTCTGACGATACCATAGTACTCCATCTGAAGAAAACAAAAACGAATCAATCCGGCCATCCTACTCCCGTCTTCTACTTTAAAAGTCAGTCTTCTTTAGATCCATTCGCCATCCTTTCTAACTATCTTCTCTACCGAAAATCCCACGGCACACCTCTATCTCACCCTCTTTTCATCTCTGAATCCGGTCAAATAACCTCTCGGTCCTGGTTCCATCATCATTTACGCCAAATACTGTCGTTGTCCGGTTTATCACCCACGCATTACTCCGGGCACTCCTTTAGGATCGGTGCCGCGACTTCAGCATCCCGCAACGGCATACCCGAGCACTTCATTCAAATCATGGGCCGCTGGGCCTCGTTAACATACCATCGATATATCCGCTCAGACCTCAACGACCTAAGATCCGCACAAGCACGCCTTAAATAACTGGAGGTTTTTGGGGGTTCGTCGCTGCCCGGGCGCAGCGGCGGATCCTTCAGTCGACCTCCCCACACCGCATCCAGATCTCCGTACGAAGACCACGCATCATCAACCATGCACATTCATTCATTCATTCATCCATTCTGTCAATAAATCTGTTAAATCGTATCTCATTGGTGATGTGTTCCTTGCTCGTGAATCACTATTACAAAATGTTCTATTATATTATTGGTCATCACATATTCAGAAGATAACTTATTGGCTTAACTTTGCAGACATGGTACCGTTCAACCCCTCTGGCTTTACTGACAATCCAGTAGTGTGATCCACCCTTAGGATTTCACATTCCTGCCAGCTTCCTCTAGAACACCTCTACTGAGAAACCAGCACAGGAAAAGAGGGGAGGTACTGCATTATACATGTGTTAATACCTGCAATAAAGAAATGAATATTAAAAAACAAAAAAGCTGGTAGATTGTTCCAAGACCAGCGGATGATACCTGGAGGTGAGGGGTCAGCAGAGGAGGGCTTGGAGAGGGGTCAGACCAGGCCAGACTGAGACAGCAGCACTGGAGGCAGGAGCTTCTGCTTAAAGCTGTGAGAGACTGCTGGCTGTTGTTCTCGGTTCCAGGAGTGAAGAAGAGGGACCGTTGGTGGTTTGGGCCTAACCTTCCTTCCTTCCTTCCCTTCCTTCCCTTCCTTCCTTCCCTTCCTTCCTTCCTTCCCTTCCTTCCCTTCCTTCCTTCCTTTCCTTCCTTCGGTTCCAGGAGTGAATAAGAGGGACTGTTGGTGGTTTGGGCCTAACCTTCCTTCCTTCCTTTCCTTCCTTCCTTCCTTTCCTTCCTTCGGTTCCAGGAGTGAATAAGAGGGGCCGTTGGTGGTTTGGGCCTAACCGATGTCATCTGGATAGAGAGCTAGAGCCAGGACTTCTTCCTTCCTTCCTTCCTTCCTTCCTTCCTTCCTTCCTTCCTCCCTTCCTCCCTTTCCTCCCTTCCTTCCTTCCTTCCTTCCTTCCTTCCTTCCTTCCTTCCTTTCCTTCCTTTCTTTCCTTCCCTTCCTTTCTTCCTTCCTTCCTTTCCTCCTTCCTTCCTTTCCTTCCTTTCCTTCCTTCCTTTCCTTCCTTCCTTCCTTCCTTCCCTTCCCAGACCCCAACCCAGACCCCAACCCAGACCCCAACCCAGACCCCAACCCAGATCCCAACCCAGACCCCAGACCTAGACCCCAACCCAGACCCCAACTCAGACACTAACCCAGACCCTAACCAGATCCCAACCCAGACCCTAACTCAGACCTTAACCCAGATCCCAACCCAGACCCCAACCCAGACCCCAACCCAGACCCCAACCCAGACCCTAACCCAGACCCCAACCCAGACCCCAACCCAGACCCTAACCAGATCCCAACCCAGACCCTAACTCAGACCTTAACCCAGATCCCAACCCAGACCCCAACCCAGACCCCAACCCAGACCCTAACTCAGACCTTAACCCAGATCCCAACCCAGACCCCAACCCAGACCCCAACCCAGACCCTAACCCAGACCCCAACCCAGACCCTAACCCAGACCCCAATCCAGACCCTAACCCAGACCCCAACCCAGACCCTAACTCAGACCCTAACCCTAACCCAGACCCCAACCCAGACCCTAACCCAGACCCCAACCCAGACCCCAACCCCGACCCCAACCCAGTCCCCAACCGAGACCCCAACCCAGACCCTAACTCAGACCTTAAGCCAGACCCCAACCCAGACCCCAACCCAGACCCTAACCCAGACCCCAACCCAGACCCTAACACAGACCCTAACCCAGACCCCAACCCAGACCCCAACCAAGACCCTAACCAGATCCCAACCCAGACCCTAACTCAGACCTTAACCCAGATCCCAACCCAGACCCCAACCCAGACCCCAACCCAGACCCTAACTCAGACCTTAACCCAGATCCCAACCCAGACCCCAACCCAGACCCCAACCCAGACCCTAACCCAGACCCCAACCCAGACCCTAACCCAGACCCCAATCCAGACCCTAACCCAGACCCCAACCCAGACCCTAACTCAGACCCCAACCCAGACCCTAACACAGACCCTAACCCAGACCCCAACCCAGACCCCAACCAAGACCCTAACCCAGACCCAGACCCCGACCCTAACACCCAGACCCCAACCCAGACCCTAACCCAGACCCCAACCCAGACCCCAACCCAGACCCAGACCCTAACCCTTTTATACTAAATATAACATTTAATATGTTTATATTTTGGGCCACTTCAGGAAAAGTCATCAGATTTCACAATAAAAGAAGATTTGTGGTGTTTTTACAAGCTGTTAAATGAGGAGGAGGAGGGGGGAGGAGGAGGAGGAGGAGGGGGAGGAAGGGGCATCGTCGTCTCCTGGATTAGAAATCCGGCTGGTTAAATTAGGAGGATTTATTCTTAGCTGCTGCTCCTCCTCCTCCTCCTCCTCCTCCTCCTCCTCCTCCTCTCTGAGGCATTAATTACTTCCCTCCTCTCAGACTAATAATACCCTCACTGCTGCTGAACCCAAAAAACAGGAACCAGAAAAGAGCAGGAAGATGGTTAGCATGGATGTGGCTAACAGACAAGCTAACCAGCCTGATACCTTTCACAATAAAAGTCCTAACTCAGAGAAGTCAGACAGGAAGTTGCATATAGAAGTGATGAAAACTGAGGAAGTGACTGACAGTTAATTGGACCAATAGGAAAGCAGCAGAGTTCCCGCCCCCAGAACTTTTGTCCAATCAACGTACAGATTAGAATTAATCCTGAAATCATCATCATCATCATCATCCTCCTCCTCCTCCTCCTCATCATCATCATCCTCCTCATCATTATCATCTTATTCTTCATCATCACCATCAACATCCTCATTATCATCATTATCTTATTCTTCATCATCCTCATCATCATCTTATTCTTCATCATCATCACCATCATCACCATCAGTCAGACAGTTTACACCCAATGACCTTTGACCTGCTGATGAATATGATGATGAAGATGATGATGATGAAGATGATGCTGATGAAGATGATCATGATGATGATGAAGAAGATGATGGTGATGAAGATGATGGTGATGAAGATGATGATGATGAAGATGATGATGATGAAGATGAAGATGACGAAGATGATGCTGATGAAGATGATTCTGATTCTGATGAAGATAATGAAGATGATGCTGATGAAGATGATGCTGATGAACATGACGATGATGCTGATGAAGATGAAGATGATGAAGATGAAGATGATGGTATGTAAAGGGTTCATATTTAACATGTTAACATGTAATAATAAAGTCCTGTAGATGTCTTCAGGTTGTTGAGACTCAGATCCAGCTCTCTCAGATGGGAGGGGTTGTCCTTCAGAGCTGAGACCGGATAATCACAGCTGATCTCTGACAACCAGCAGTCCATCAATCTGAATGAAGAATAAATGATGAAGATGAAAATGATGCTGATGAAGATGATGATGATGATGAAAATGTTGCTGATGAAGATGATGCTGATAAAGATGACGAAGATGAAGATGATGATGATGAAGATGAAAATGATGTTGTTGATGATGATGGTGAAGATGATGCTGATGAAGATGATGCTGATGATGATGTTGCTGATGAAGATGATGAAGATGAAAATGATACTGATGATGATGGTGATGAAGATGATGCTGATGATGATGGTGAAGATGATGCTGATGATGAAGATGATGCTGATGAAGATGTTGCTGATGAAGATGATGATGATGATGACGATGAAAATGATGCTGATGAAGATGAAGATGATGGTAATGATGATGAAGATGATTTTGATGATTATGCTGATGAATATGATGATGATGAAGATGAAGATGATGAAGATGAAGATGATGCTGATGACGCTGATGAAGATGAAGATGAAGATGATGAAGATGACGCTGATGAAGATGAAGATGATGAAGATGATGGTATGTAAAGGGTTAATATTTAACATGTTAACATGTAATAATAAAGTCCTGTAGATGATGAAGATGATGCTGATGAAGATGATGAAGATGACGCTGATGAAGCTGACATGTAATAATAAAGTCCTGTAGATGATGAAGATGATGCTGATGAAGATGATGATGAAGATGAAAATGATGCTGATGAAGATGATGAAGATGCTGAAGATGATGAAGATGCTGATGAAGATTATGCTGATGAAGATGATGAAGATGATGCTGGTGAAGATGATGATGATGATGATGATGCTGATGAAGATGACACTGATGAAGATGATGAAGATGAAGCTGATGGTATGTAAAGGGTTCATATTTAACATGTTAACATGTAATAATAAAGTCCTGTAGATGATGCTGATGAAGATGATGAAGATGACGCTGATGAAGCTGACATGTAATAATAAAGTCCTGTAGATGATGAAGATGATGCTGATGAAGATGATGATGAAGATGAAAATGATGCTGATGAAGATGATGAAGATGCTGATGAAGATGATGAAGATGATGAAGATGCTGATGAAGATTATGCTGATGAAGATGAAGATGATGAAGATGATGCTGGTGAAGATGATGATGATGATGATGCTGATGAAGATGACACTGATGAAGATGATGAAGATGAAGCTGATGGTATGTAAAGGGTTCATATTTAACATGTTAACATGTAATAATAAAGTCCTGTAGATGATGAAGATGATGATGATGAAGATGATGATGATGTAGATGTCTTTATTTTCTCACATTTAAAGTCTGTGTGTTGAAACATTTGTCCTCTGAGCCTCTGCTGCCACCTGGTGGCCTCCTGCAGCATCACACCGCTCTGCTTTAAATCACACAGTCCATGATAGAAACAGCAGATGGGATTTAAAGCTGATGATCACTGATGCTATTCTAATAAAGATGATGATGAAGAAGATGATGCTGATGAAGATGATGCTGCTGATGATGATGAAGATGTTGCTGATGAAGAAGAAGACGATGATGAAGATGATGCTAATGAAGAAGATGATGATGAAGATGAAAATGATGCTAATGATGATGATGATGAAGAAGATGTTGCTGATGAAGATGATGATGATGATGATGAAGATGACGAAGATGTTGCTGATGAAAATGTTGCTGATGAAGATGATGATGAAGATGAAAATGATGCTATAAAGATAATGATGGTGATGATGAATATGTTGATGAAGATGATGCTGATGAAGATCATGAAAATTATGCTGATGAAGATGATGGTATGTAAAGGGTTAAAAGACTCTTGTGTTCATATTTAACGTTAACATGTAATAAAGTCCTGTAGATGTCTTCAGGTTGGTGAGACTCAGATCCAGCTCTCTCAGATGGGAGGGGTTGTCCTTCAGAGCTGAGACCGGATAATCACAGGTGATCTCTTACAACCAGCAGTCCATCAATCTGAATAAAGAATAAATGATGAAGATGAAAATGATGCTGAGGATGATGATGAAGATGTTGCCGATGAAGATGATGATGGTGAAGATGATGACGACGAAGATGACGCTGATGAAGATGATGGTATGTAAAGGGTTCATATTTAACATGTAATAATAAAGTCCTGTAGATGATGAAGATGATGATGAAGATGATGTCCTGTAGATGTCTTTATTTTCTCACATTTAAAGTCTGTGTGTTGAAACATTTGTCCTCTGAGCCTCTGCTGCCACCTGGTGGCCTCCTGCAGCATCACACCGCTCTGCTTTAAATCACACAGTCCATGATAGAAACAGCAGATGGGATTTAAAGCTGATGATCACTGATGCTATTCTAATAAAGATGATGATGATGGTGAAGATGATGATGAAGATGATCACTGATGCTATTCTAATAAAGATGATGATGAAGAAGATGATGCTGATGATGATCACTGATGCTATTCTAATAAAGATGATGAACATCAGTCAGAGCTCCTAACACAAATGTTTCTCTGGTGACTGAAACTACTTAACTTGATTTAAAAAGAATTACAGGAAAGACAGCTGAGTGTTTAGTGAGCGTGCCTCATAAAAGTCAGACTTTTAAGAATCTCAACATTATTTAATACATTTCTTTTTTCATCCCAAATTAAAGTTTATTTTTATTTTTCAGAGAAATAATCCAGATTTGTTTTCCTTATGAATTTAAAAACACAGGTTTGACTTAATATAATAATCCTGACTTTAATCTAAAGTCCAGCTTTGTTTTTATTTTATTAACTTTTATCTTTATAAACTGAATTCAGACATTTTTCTCCTTTCAAGTCTAACTTTAGGAATCCAGTATATTTAAGGTGTAAAGCTGATTAAATTGAATCAAAGTGAACTTTATTTGATGAAATGTTGAGTTTATCCTCAGAAATGACATTTAAATAGAATTATGACTCTCCATCTGCTGTGACCAGGTTTCTCTTTATTCATAATTCTGACTTGTTATTTTTTGAAGTTTTATTTTGGCTCAGAGTTTTGACCAATAATCTGAGATGAATGTCACTTTCTCCTGGTGTGATTTATTAGTTTGATGTTTCAGACAGAAAGAGTCTGAACGGAGTCTCAGCTGAAGCCTCGCTGTTTGTTTCGGGATGTTTGAAAAGAAAAAAGTCTGAATAAAAAGATGTTTTGGTATCTGATTGAATTTATTTACAGAGTTCACATCATAAATGAAGAGGAGGAAGAGGAGGATGTGCAGTGAAGAGTTCTACATTTACAGTCTGAATAAAAACATGAAGAAATAATATATATAAATATAATATTTCCTGCTTTCTTTTCCTCTGACAGTAAACTGAAGATCTTTGAGACGTTTGACGACGTCACTTTAAATTTATTAAAAGCATTTTTCATAATTTTATTTACAGATAAAACTAAAAACTGAGAAAACAATAATCAGTGATCAATAATAAAAATCTAAAACTGCTGATTGAAATGACATCTAATAAAGACAGAGATAATAATATAATGATTACAGTAATAATAGTAATGATAACAATAATATAATAATAAGCAGGGAGAACTCAACCTGAATTAAAAAACAGGATTAAAGTTGATAAGTTTTAGTGGATTTGAGGTCTGAGTCCAGAATGAATGATTTTTTATTGTCATTATATAAATCCATAATGAAATGAGCTCAGAGTGTTTTCCAGTCATAATGATGAAGTGTGCAGATCTCTGGCTCCTCCGTGTGGACGCAGACTGAACTGCAGCTTCCATCATTCTAACACATTGTTCAGCATGTTTTCAGCTTTGGATCTAAACATAAAAGCAGCTCAGAAATGGCCGGACCCTCTACTCTGCTGCTCTGACTGTGGTAAAACAGCCACGTCTCACTCTCTCCCAGCAGTAATCCTTCTCCTGCTGAAAGTCACAGTCAATTCTCTTCTGCTTCATTCATTAGTTTTAGTCCTCGTTAACTCTCAGTGTGATTCTGAGATGCTTGATAAATATGAGCCCAGGCTCACAGTCTGACATAACACCTGTTTTTATCTTTTCTGCATCAAACTGCTCATGTAGAACTCATCTGTAAAGTGCTGACTTCAGCTAAATCCAGAGATAACTGTTCAGTTTGGAGTCAGTTAAGAGACTTAAGTGAAGACGACAAAATCCAGATCTAGACTCCAGATGGATCATCAGGATCCAGCTGATCCTGTCTCAACACTCCTGGATGTTCACTCTCACTCTGAGAGAGATCACTTCCATCTGATGAGAAGAAAAAAGAACAGAGGAGATAAATGAGTGTTTAGTGAGACTCACTTGATCAGCTGTCAGTCAGTGATGCAGCACATCCAGTATAAAGAGCAGCAGGGACTTCAGTCCTGTTCAGACCAGAAGTGGAACAGCTGTGCAGCGTAGCTTGCTTCCTTTCAGCTCTCACGTTAACGTGTTGGAGTGAACACACTGAGCTCCAAGCTCACACACCTACACACACTTTTACTATCAAGTGTGTTTCCTCTGCAGATTTCACTCAAGTACACAGAGGAAATAAAGTGCTGAGAGTCATGAACACATCATTACTGCAGAAACAGAGACATTCACTCATCAGTTTACTGATGGATTTACTGCTGATACATGTCAACTCTTATCAAAGTTTAAAGCTACAGAGTCTCTGTGGGATTTGAAGATGTTTCCTGCTGTTAAATCATCACATGACAATCAGTCAGAGCTCTCAGCTAAACAGCTGCTGTGATTCCTGGACTTCAGCAGAGGTTCTGGTCTGTATAAAGACCACATGGTTACTAAACGTAATGATGCTTGTGTGAAATCAGAGACAGTGATTTGCAGGCTGCAGTCAGACTGATCTTAGAGCTCTGACAAAGATGAACTGATCAATAGTTTAGTGTTGAAATGAGAGAACAAACACTTTGAGATCAGATTTGATGATGAGGATCACTGTCTCTTTACATCTTGTAAGGCTGTCAGCTGTAATCCAGCTTTATTTCCTGCAGACATCAACACAACAACA
>JAJDFG010000269.1:180000-215000 GCA_021039105.1 Scomber colias | reverse complement strand
AGCCGCAGTCTGTGTCCAGCCAAAGATCTTCTCTGAGAGAAGATGCTTCGTTTTGTTTTGTGAGGAGTTTCTTCATCAAACAATGTTCATGAAACATGAAACTCTAAAGTTTTCCACTAAGATCTGTGAATGTCTGTCACAACTCAGGCAGGAGCTCTCGATTTTCTACACATTTGCAGATCTGTCACGGCAGAAGTGAAGCAAAAATCATGTGTAAAAACATCGAGAGCTCCTGCCTGAGTTGTAACTGATGAGACATTCACAGATCTTTGCAAACATTTGCAGATTTGTCTTCACTTGCAAATCTGAATACAGACATATGGATTTTTTTACACACAAATTGAGATACCCATTTGCAAATAGTATTGCTCCAATAGTAGCTCCATAGTTTTCTATCGTTTATTTACACATCATGTCTTCTTTTTATAAAGTCACTGAAACAAGTAACGAGTCTGTTTGACAATGTGAGGAGTAGAAAGTCCAGATATTTGTGTTCAAATGGAGGAAAATAAAATAAATCCTCTAGTAAAGTGCAGCAGAGAGGAAGAAGGGACCTGGAGGTTGGACTCGTTCACTACATACTGCAGCTTTAAGACATTTTGAATGTATTTTCTCAGGAGCATTACATGGTGATTAATCTACCAAAGCTACAGTCAGTGAACTCACTCCAGAGTCTTCAGTTTACAGTTTGGACTCTTCTGTACAGCAGACAGAAGCTTCTCTGATGAATCAGACAGTTTGTTGAGTCTCAGGTGCAGCTCTGTCAGATGAGGGTTGGACTTCACAGCTGAGGTCACAACTTCACAGTCAGTGTCTGAGAGTCCACAGTCAGTAAGTCTGTAATGACACAAATATTACAACATATTATCATGAAGTGGCTCAAGGTTCAGACTAACAAGGAGAACACATGTTTGAATCTCAAAAACTAAAATAATGTATTGAAGTAAGTTATTAAACTAAATGTAAACTCCATGTGTAATGTGTAGAATCAGTAGTGTAGGGAAGTGCATGGATGAGGGGAAATGTGTGCTAGACAATAACAAACACATGAAGCAAAGAAAGAAAAGAGATGTTGCTGGTGGAAGAGAGAGGGAGACACTGAGCAGGCCAGCTTTGATAAGGTGATCCAGCCCAAAGCCCAGCTAATGCTTCAGCCTGATGATTCCATTATTATTAGGGCCCGAGCAGTGACCAGCGCGAAGCCCTGTTGTATCTGTCCGGATTATTATTAGGGCCCAAGCACTCAACAGTTCTGCCTAAACAAACGCGTTTTTGACAGCCTAAACGTGCCCCAAAACTTACCAAAATTTGCAATCATGTCCGACCCGGTGAGAAATTTGATATTTTAAGGATCACTAAAATGGGCAGAAAAAAATGGCTCAATAGTGCCCCCTTGAAAATTTAAAAAATCGAGCCCCTCGATTGAGATTGTCGTAGACAAACGAAATTCGGTACACATATGTATCGTGTAAAGACGCACAAAAAAGTCTCTTGGACCCATACCCTCACTCCTACAGGAAGTCGGCCATTTTGTATCGAATCTGCGTTTTTGGCGCCATTTTGGCGATTTCCACGCCTCGTACTTCAACAAACTTGTCCTAGGGATTTAATCTGACCGACTTCAAATTCACTCAGAAACATCTTGAGACATTGGAGATGAAAAGTTATCAAAATCTTTCTGATTAGGGATTTAGTTGCTTCGTGGCGATGTGAGGAATTTTGATGTTTCACTATTAAACGGGGAACTGCTGGCCAAATGGGGGTACTGCAGCCCGTAGAAGATTAATAAAATTCAGCCCCTCCCTCCAGATTGACTTAGATGAACAAAACTTGGTACATTTATGTATCATCTAAAGACGCACAAAAAAGTCTCTTGGACCCATAC
This sequence comes from Scomber colias, assembly GCA_021039105.1. NCBI lineage: Eukaryota > Metazoa > Chordata > Actinopteri > Scombriformes > Scombridae > Scomber > Scomber colias. The sequence continues at coordinate 213,115 of JAJDFG010000269.1, read as the reverse complement.
CCTCACTCCAACAGGAAGTCGGCCATTTTGAAGTGAATTTGCAATTTTAGCACGGTTTAATACAATTTTCACACCACATAGTTTAATGAATTCCTCCTAATCCGACCGACTTCATTTTGACTCTGTGTCATCTCAAGACCTTGAAGATGCGTCACAGCAAGTCTCGCTCAGTCGTGGCGGGGCGGGGGAGCTTGGGCCCGATCATCGCTGCTTGCAGCTTTAATTAGGGCCCGAGCGCTGACCTTCTTTTTCTTCTTGCACGACGACTGCCTTTTTGCCCCCCTGAACGTGCCCGAAAAGTCACCAAAGTTGGCACGCAAGCCAGACCCGGCGAAAATGTTGATATATTATGGTTTGTATAAATGGGAGTGGCAAAATGGCTCTGTAGCGCCCCCTTGAGAAATGAAAAACATCCAGCACCTCGCCATAGAGTAACGAAACTCGGTACACATGTTCATCACGTCAAGACGCACAAAAAAGTCTGTGGGTCCCATGACGTCACTCCAACAGGAAGTCGGCCATTTGGAATCAAAATATTGATTGTAATGCTGATGTTGCCATCATATTTGAACGAACTAGTCCTAGAGATTTCATCCCATCCACTTCAAATTCACACAGAATCATCTTGAGAAACTTGAGTCACTTGCTTCATTTGTTCATTAATTACTCCCATAATCTTAAGTATTTACACCTGAAATTAACTCAGCTGAGACATAAGACCTTGGTGATGCTACATTCTGCAACTCATGACCCATCATCAAATACCGTTGCCATGACAACACATTCAACGCCATGAAATACGATTACAGTTTTCAGGGGCAAATGATAGCTCCACGGTAACGAAACTCAACACACACGTCTGGAGTGGGGTCATTGAACATCCTATATACTTCAATGGGATGGGCGTGGCTAAACGGCTCAATAGCGCCCCCTTGAATATTTCAAAATTGAACCTCAGCCTTCCCGATTGACATAGAAGAATGAACCTCGCTAGGTTTATGTATCATCTCCAGACGCACAAAAACGCCATTTGGACCCATACCCTAAGTCCAACAGGAAGTCGGCCATCTTGGGAAAAATGCTCAATTGTGTTGAGTTTTTGATGATTTCCAGGCGACATATTTGAACGAACTAGTCCTAGAGATTTCATCCCATCCACTTCAAATTCACACAGAGTCATCTTGAGACATTGGAGATGAAAAGTTATCAAAAGCTTTTTCCCTCGCCATTCCTGGTTGCTGTTGTGACGCAATGAATTTCGATGCTTCGCCATGAAATTTCAAACCCTCATTACTTGACTCCACATGGTCTGAGCTTTTCCAAATTTAATATGCTTGTTCAGTGTCCTGGTCTGAACACATATACAGTCTCATATTTAGTGACAGTCATAGCGCCACCTACTGGCAACAGGAAGTCACATGCTTCGTTCTCTCAACGATCTCAACGTTCTCCGACTGAGCCACAGTCCAACATGCGTGGGGGAGCGAGGGCCCGTTCATCGCTGCTTGGATGAGGAAACACGTATGCAAGCAGACGCGTTTCCTAGTACCAGCGGTGCTAGGAACCCTATTGTTTTTGTGCTGGTTTTTATTAGTGCCACGGGTTCTAGCTCCGAGGCACTCCACTCCAGAAGCTGGAGAGGAGTGCCTTGGGGCAGAGCCCCGAGGCAACTATTATTCTTCTGCATACTTATTATTTTACTTCTTCCGCAGTTTTTCGGCGCGTAACTCCTCCCACAGCTTTGAGAAAACCACAACAATATATACATCAAAACCTGCGGCTCGATCGGGGGAGGGGTGCTATGACTTTTGGTATTGAAATTCCAATTTTTCCCAAAGTTATTCCCAAAAAAACAGGAGATTTCTCCATTGAAAATGAATGGGATTTTTTTTTTTAAAACACAAAATTTCGCCTTTTTTCAGAGTCACCTAGCTCTCTCATATGTGCACGTAGAAACGCCATTCAAACTTTAACCACTTAACATACACCCCTATTTTTTATGTTTTTAGCCTAAATGACATGCCCAAGTTGTGAGCAGCACAGATCCCACATAGTTTGAGACTCAGAGATGTGTCTGGTATCATTGGAAAGGAAACACTCTCAGGATTCTTGTAAAAGTGTCTGTGTGATTCTGTGACTTACTGACAACGAGTGGCAGAGGTTACAATGATGGGGTTGTTTACTCGCCCATAGGTTTGCCTTTACAATGACATATGTACAGACATTCAGGGACCTCTCAGCGGGATATAGACACAATGAGGCCACAGCCACAGGTCTTGGCTTCATGCAGTCCAAATTTGGAGTCAAAAGACCAAAAGAAAGAATTTTTCAGAGTTATTTTTCAACAGGTATGTCCATGCGTTCTCCTTTGGTCCTTTTTGGAGACTCCAAATGGACACTTGGTTACCAAAGCTGTATAACCACAATCAAACATCTATAACTTCACATCCCCTTTGCCTACAATCAAAATCTTGGTCTCTAATGAAAGCTGACACCATATTATTATTATATATAACCATATTTTTTTGTTTGGCCATATCTATCTATCTATCTGTTTATTTTGGTATAAGTCATATGTCAAGTCGAAGAAGAACCAACCGTGTACCAAAATGCCGAGTGCGTAATGATATATGGTTCAACTCTTTTACGCACAGGGCGCACGCCAGTTACGCTTGGAGTTTGTTTATGGACAGCCAAACTGATAGCTTAGTGTCATACACCGTTGGAAACCTTAGACTATTGGCTAAAAGGTTATCTACTTCATTTCACCGAATATTTCCATAGGCTGGAACAGCTGTCAATCAAATCCAAGTCGTCATTGTCGTCGGTCACATATCCTCATTGGCTTTGGAGACATGTACTGCCTAATCCAAAGCACCGATTGGCTTGTGTGTGGTGTCGTCAGAAGCAGGAGAGGCTCACGGTCGTAAACATCTAGTCACGTGTACTCTGAGATGGACGTACAGGTCAGGAAGTGACGTAAACGGACCGTATATGGTTTGTTATTTGTGTTATTACGTTATGTGTTGGACTGAATACATGGACATATTGAGGAAAGTATTCCGGTTTTATGGAAACGGATTTCATATTTCAGCAGAATGGATACTTGGCGAGCTGTACAGAAAGTCCTGAGTCATAAGATGATCGTTGTGGATAAAGGGAAGACTTTGAAGGTATGTAGGCATTATAGCTTTTCTCACTTAGCTGAGTGGCTAGCCGAGCTAATCGCTAATACTATTACGGCTGTGAGCAACCATATAAGTCGTGAGTGGTCTTGAATGAATCAGGGCAATCTAAGCTTTCCAACGATGTACGGCATGCGTATATATGTTTAAGGGTTGGTGTTTAAAACATTCAGAAGAATGTGTGGCTACCTCCTAACATCTGTCCCGTCCCGTGCTCTCTTCACAACACTAAACTGTTTTAACATAAAATGTAAACTTTTTAAACTATGAGCAGTCAAACGAGGAGTGGAAATCACTTTTTCGTCAAAGTTAGAGTGGAAGCGGCAGTTAGCTAGAGTGTGAGAAGCAGTAAAAAATAACCTTAATTCATTCGAGCTCACGGCCAAACCGTAAAAAGGAGACAAATAATTTTTAGTCAAAATGTAGACATAGGTGTTGGGATTCATAACATGTGAAGTTGACAGGCGAGGTCTGCACAAAATTTAAACGGGGGGGCCGAGACCGGCAGCAATACCTGTCTCACTCCCCACTGACTCTAATGTAATTGTCTTCTTTTTTCAAAAGAATCTCACTCTGTGTTCACACTGAGCTTACTCGCTCGGCTTCTGTGTCTCTCACAGTGTTTTCGGTTTTTGGACAGGAGTTATGTTTATCTCACACTTTGCAATTGTTCGGGACCTTGTCAGAAGCCAAATTTTTCAGAATTTTCAGAAGTTTTTCCAAGCAGGTTATCAAATCGCCGTAGCACAATATATTTATTCTTCCGTTGATGAAACTGGTGCTGCAGCCTAAACCGTGCAAGGGAGGGCGGTGTAATTTGGAGGGTTGGTCCAGACCCCTGCACGTACCTCAGACGCAAAAAACTACATATGTCCGCCTGCAGGGGGCGCTATAAGTAAGGACAATGCGTTTTGGCCTATAACTCTCACACCGTATGTCGCACATTCAAAAACCTTATATCCCCAGATTCCCTGAATAAAGCTGAATCACTGTGCCATTGGCCACGCCCACTTTCGCCAAAACCTACTTTTTCGAACTCCTCCTCGGGATTTTGTCCGATCTGCTTGAATCTTGGCACGTACACTGTTCAGCTCAACCTGATCTTAAGTTATCAAAAGAATTTTGCTCGGCCAAGGTAGGCGCAAATTATTAACAAATTAATTTCTGTAGCTAGCTATGAAAATGCTAACTGTTGGATATCTCGGTCAAACTAAACGCTATTAACACCAAATCTCAGATCCTTGGTTGGCATGTGACTGTGAGGGTATGAGCCAAATTTTGTGAATGTTGACCACTAGGGGCCGCTACAAATCTAGGAAATGTATATCTCTTGAACGGCTTTACGGATTTCTACCAAATTCGGTAGGTATGATGCAGACCCATTCCTGAGGCCATATACTGAAGGTGGTCATGACTGGTCAATGTGGGCGTGGCTTATAAGTACATAAACAACAAGCATTTATTTTAGCTGAACTCTTATGATGAGGGTTGTGAAATTTATAGGGTACATATAGAATAGGACACAGATCTTCCATAACAAAAATAGCACATCTACTCCACTAGGTGGCGCTATAACGGATAAAACCGTGTTTTTGCCTGTAACTTCCACATTTTAAATGACACATTCATATACATCATATCCATGTATTCCCTGAATAGAGTTGGAGTTTTTGACATAGGCCCCGCCCACTTCTGCTGCAGATTTGTCATCGAATAGTCATCGAATATGCAAAACCAACTTTTTTGAACTCCTCCTACAGTTTAAGAGCTATCTGCATGAAACTTTGCACATATAATCTCCAGATGAGTCTGGTGAACAGTTATCAAAAGAATTATGACACTCCAAAAAATGCTCTACTTATAGCCAAACAATCTTTTTTGCTAGCTAAAAAAACCACATTGTTTCATATTTTGGTCAAAGTAAATGCTTTCCAAAATATTTTTATTGTCAATTTTCAAAGTAACGAACAATATACATACACACATAATAATAATTATAATAAATAAATAAATACATTTAAAAAAAATAAATAAATAAATAAATAAATAAAAAAACTTGACACAAACCATGACATGTGGAAATAAAGTACACACAGAAAGACTTAATGTAGTGTCCGAGTTAAATGTCCACTCGAGTGTGTCAGAGTAGAATATCCACTTGAGTGCATCAAATATATCAGTACTCTTCAGATACACATAATAATAAAAATGAATTTAAAAAATAGATAAATAAATAAACAAGATAAAAATAAAGAAAGACTTGACACAAACCATAACATATAAAACAGATTACACACAAAGAGGCTTAATAGACCATCAGAGTTGAATGTCCACTTGAGTGCATCAAATATGTCAGAATAGGTGCTCTTTAGGGGGGTTAACTACAGTTCCAAATACTCCAGGATAGGTCTCCATATACCATAGAATTTCTGTAAGTTGCCAGATATCTCGTATCTCAGTTTTTCAATGTGGAGAATTCCTACCAACTCCCTCAGCCAGGCTTCGAATTTAGGTGGTGAGTCAGATTTCCACATTTTCAAAATGCATCTCTTTGCTATGACCATACCATAAGCCACCACCGTAGTAACATTTCGACCCATGTTCTCCAAAGTGTTAGAGATGCCAAATAAAGCGGTTTCAGGATCAGGGTCCAGGTTTACTTTAAGTGCGTGGGAGTACCACCTGAAAATCGAACACCAGAAATTCTGAATCTCAGTGCATAGCCGAAATTGGTGTGCAAGTGTGCTGTCTGATATCTTGCACCTTTCACACAGGGGAGAAGTTTGGGGGAAGATTTTATGCAGTTTAACCTTTGAATAGTGTAACCTGTGTATGACCTTGAATTGAATCAACTGTAACCTAGCGTTAACTGAGCAATTAAATGTCATTTAAGGCTTGTTTCCATATTTCGTCTTGAATCGTGATATTAAGATCAGCCTCCCACATTTGTTTAAATTTAACAGCAGGTTGTGCAAGTTTGTGAGAGAAAGTACAAACCAATTTTGAAATCAAACCTTGCGCTTCTGGTGGGCCAAGTAAGAGCTTAAAAATAGCACTTTCTTCTGGCAAAGAGTCAGATGATGAAATATTTTGTCTTATGTAATGACACAACTGTAAATACCTAAAGAAGTTTGATTTTGGCAGGTCATATTTTTTTTGTAAAAATTCAAATGAGCATAAATGTTTATTAACATAGAGATCTTTTATGGACCCTATTCCTTTCCTACTCCACTCCTTAAAAACTGCATCTGTGTTTGAAGGAAGAAAGGCATGGTTATGCCATATAGGGGCGTGCATTGATGTCTTAGGAAGATCGCAAAATTTTCTGATCTGCATCCAGATTTTTTGAGCATTAGATATTGTGTAATGCTCTCCCTTGCAAGTGGCTCTCGGCCTTGGTAATGAAAAGAGAATTGCCCTGAGGGAGGTTTTTTGGGGTAAACTCTGTTCTATTGCTAACCAGGATGGTATCTCAGTCTGTGGATCAGGGTTATCAGCCAGTTGCCAATATACCATCACTCTACTGTTAGCGGCCCAGTAATAATGTAGGAAACATGGTAGGCCAAGGCCTCCAGATTCCTTTGGCTTTTGAAGATGTTGTTTAGAGATTCTGTGTGCCTTATATCCCCAAATAAATGGTAAAATCACTGAGTCAATCATTTTAAAAAAGGACATCGGGATGAAAATTGGGATATTCTGAAACAAATAAAGGAACCTGGGCAGAGAGACCATTTTAATCGTATTTATACGGCCTATTAATGAGAGAGGCAATGTTCTCCATTTTTCAATATTCTTTTTTAGGGCGTCTAATCTCTCCATGAAGTTATATTTAAAAAGTAACTCTGGTTTTTTAGTGAGTTTAACACCTAGGTATTTAACCCAGTTTTTTGAAAAGTTAAACTGAGTTGAGGTCACGAATGAGGGGTCTAAATCAGCTGTGAGCAACAAAAGGTCGCTTTTTTGCCAGTTTATGGTATATCCCGAAACCGTACCAAACTCATTTATGAGTTTGAGCAGATATGGGATAGATTGTTCGGGGTCTGTCAAAAAAATAGCGATGTCATCCGCGTAGAGTGATATTTTGTGGCTAATACCATCAATAATGACAGGCTTAATAAAATTATTTTCCCTTATACTAACTGCCAATGGCTCAATGGCTAGCGCGAAAAGTAATGGCGAGAGGGGGCACCCTTGACGGGTGCCTCTCTCGAGCGGGAAGGGATGTGATCTGTCCTGATTAGTGACCACGGAGGCAGTTGGATTAAGGTAGGCCATCCGTATCCAGGAGACAAAAGTGTCTCCCAAACCAAATGATTCCATCACTCTAAACAGATATCCCCACTCCACCTGGTCAAATGCCTTTTCGGCGTCTAAACATAAAATGGCCTGCTTTGAACCTGTAGAAAATTTGTAATACATGATATTTATTAGCCGTCTTGTATTGAAAAAAGAATATCTGTTTGGAATAAACCCTGTCTGGTCTCTATGAATAAGAGATTCAATATACTGGTTTAGTCTGTTGGCTAATATTTTAGTACAAATTTTGAAATCCACATTCAGCATAGAAATTGGACGGTAAGAGGCAGGGTTTGTTTCATCTCTATCTGGTTTAAGTATGAGAGCAATGTCGGCATTATATAATGTTGGTGGGAGTTTTTCTATTTCAACAGAGTGGGACAGCATCCTGAGCAGGAGTGGGGATATCTGCTGAGAAAATTTTTTATAGAACTCTGGTCCAAAACCGTCCGGCCCGGGGGCCTTTCCATTAGTAAAAGATTTGATAGAATCTGTCACTTCGTTCAAAGTTATTGTCGTATTCAAAGCCTCTCGTGAAGCATCATCTAGCTTAGGAAGGGAAACATTTTTAAGCCAAGAATCCACATCACCTTTTGCTTTTGCCTTGTATAGTTCTTGATAAAACTGCACGAAACGCTTATTTATTGATTTTGGATTGGTAAGTATATCTCCAGTACCAGATCTAATTCTAAGTATAGCCCTGCTATTTTGCTGCCCCCTAAGTTGACGGGCTAGCAGCGTGTGTGGCTTGTCTCCTAGTTCAAAATAACGTGTCCGCAAACGGGACAGTTGATCACTGACTTGTTTTGTTAAAATTGTATTGTACTCATATTTAAGATTAATAATTTCTTGTAGTGTTTGATTATTGTTGCTTTGTTTATATTGTGTCTCCAGCTGAGATAACTTACTATCAATTTCAACCAATCTTGAGCTTCTTGATTTTTTTAATGATGCCTCATAAGAAATGGTATGACCCCTCATGACTACTTTAAACGTTTCCCATAAGTTTGAGTCTGAAGTATCAGAGGTGTCATTCGTGTCTAAGAATTTGTCAAATTTACCTGACAAATATTTACAGAAATCTGCATCATTAATTAAGTAAGGGCGGAGCCTCCAAGTCGTTTGCTGTTTTTGTTGGTTAAAGTCTAAATTAACACTAACTGGAGCGTGATCTGAGATGACAATGTTATGATATTTGGTGTCCCGTACATTTGATAGGAGCTTAGAGTCTAATAGAAAAAAATCAATTCGTGAGTATGAGTTATGCAACTTGGAAAAAAAGGAATACTCTCTATCTGTTGGATGCTGCAAACGCCAAATGTCTACAATGTTAGTTGAAGAAATTAGACTGTTTAAAGTGACTGATGCATTTGAAGGGCTAGATTGTTTTTTTGAAGATCTGTCCAGGTGCCAGTCTAAGATCGCATTAAAGTCTCCAGCGATAATCAAGTTTGTATTTGAGAGGTCTGGCAGTTTACCAAATATTTTACGGAAAAAGCCTGCATCGTCCACATTTGGACCATAGATATTAACCAGAGTGACATGTATAGAATAAAGCTGTCCAGTTACAATTAGAAATCTGCCACTGTCATCACTAATAGTATTTATGTGATGAAAAGGTATATTCTTTTTAATTATAATGGCTACCCCACGTGCCTTGCTAGAAAATGTAGACTGAAAAATATGTCCTGCCCAGTTGCACCTTAAACGAGACTGCTCAGACGGTCTAATATGAGTTTCCTGTAAAAACACCAAGTCAGAAGATAAAGATTTTAAATGGGTGAAAACCTTCGCTCGTTTAATAGGATGTCCCAATCCCTTTACATTGCAGCTAACCATAGTAACCCCTTTTCCTCTACTACTATTCACTGGTAGCATGACATATTGTGACAGTTATTACTTGAATAGTGGACACACTGAAAGCCTCAGACATAAACACGAAAAAACAAAAACATACAGGTGTTCCGAACGTGTACAAAACCCCACCCTCCCCCCAATCCCACTTTCCCAAACAAAGTAGGAAAAAAAACCCTAAACATACTGTTAGGGGGGAATCCAGCTGAGCTTATCCTAATACTAAGCTGTGAAAACGCTAATAGCAACCTAACATCTCGCTTCCCCTCCGATAAAGTCTTTTGTAAATGAAACACTCACAATGAAACAATTTAAGTAAATGTGTAAGGCAATTAAACAGACAAATAAGGGATACCATAGATCCTGTAAACGTTTGCTTAAGAAGACATAATTCACATAATTTTATTATTTTAGGATTTGACCTGATCTGTTAAATGAATTACAGTTTGAAGGCGGCCATGAGACCAGCCTTGCTACGTTTACAGAGTTTGTCCATGGTGACCAACACTCACAACACTCCTAGGACATCTTTACGTGTCGAGATTGTCTGCGAACCTCTCCGCCTCCTCTGGGGTATTGAACGTGGAGGTGACGTTGCCGTGGGTAACTCTCAGGCGGGCTGGGTAGATGAATCCCGTGCGAAGACCAGCAGACTTGAATCTTTTCCTGGTGTCATCAAAGAGTTGACGCTGTTTCATAACCTCAGCCGGAAAATCCGGAAAGATATGGATGCGCTGACCTTGGTACATCAGAGGGGATTGTTGTGCTGCAAGCCTCATGATGAGCTCCTTGACACGATAGTTGTGTATCCTGGCAATTAGCACACGGGGCCGGTTAGCGCCGTTAGCAGGCTGTCCACCCAGCCTGTGTGCACGGTCAACTTCTATGTGTCTCGGAAAGTGTTCCTTCCCCAGCAGATTTTCAATCAAGTTGGCCACAAACTCAACCGGGCGAGTAGACTCAGCATTTTCAGGCAGGCCTATTATCTTTATGTTTTGGCGTCTTGAACGTGCCTCAAGGTCCACAACTTTATCTTGTAATGCCTTGTTAGCATCCCCCAGGCGTTTAGCCTGTAGTTCAAGTGCGGCTAATCTGTGGTCGTGGTCGCTGGCCAGTACTTCCACTGCGGAAAGACGAGACGCATGTTCCGTCAGTGTAGCTTGGCTGGCTTGCAGAGACTCTTCCAGCGTGTTGAACCTCTCGACCATTTGCTTGCTCATCCCGTTTATAGCACGGAGAATAGCTGCACTTTCTAGTGAGGGACTAGCTGTTAGCTCAGTTAGCAGGCCACATTCAAAAGTTTCCGAAGTTTCTTCTTCGGGCTTCTTGGCCGTTTGCTTCTTTTGGTGGCATCTTTAAAACGTCCCTTGCGAGTTTTACAACCTTCCTCTTACTGTCTTTGGTCAAAAAAGTGGTGTTTTTATGAAAAACTCGATTTATCGGAGCAGAGCCTCACCTAGGCACGTCTAGTCTGTCATGTGCGCTCTAGCGCCCCAAAGTAAATGCTTTCAAATTCAAACTTAAGTCACTTGTTCAGGAAGTCATCCAGAGGCTCTGTGCCAAATATGGTGCAAATCAATCAACAGGGGGCGTTATAAACCCACAAATATCAAGTTTCCTAAAAGATGATGGCATTCACACATAATTTGGTGAGCATGATAAGTAACAATTGTTGAAAGTGGGCGGGACTCATTATGACAAATCCAAATCGCCACACATTCAGCCTTTCGCACTTCCCTTTACAATGAATACTGAGGCTCAGACATTGGCCTGTGTCCTGACGCACGCCCAGAGCCCCGTCGTCCTTTAGGCCATATTGCATGGGCTTCCCGGGGCGATTCGCGTGTGGGGCCGAGTCACACGGGATGACTTGGCCCCTGTTCATTATATTTGTTATTATTTTATCGGTTATCGGTGGAAAAAAAACGGCCGATTATCATAAAAATGCCGAATATCGGCCGATATTATTGTCCATGCCGATTATTGGTCGATCCTTAACCTGGATGTGTTGGTATGGGTGTCAGAGAGAATTTATATGGTCTTACAGGTCTGCATTTATAGCATTATGTCTAAAACACACACACACACACACACACACACACACACACACACACACTCTCTCTCTCTCACTCACTCACTCACTCACTCACTCACTCACTCACACACACACTCACACACTCACACTCTCTGTCACAGTTCAGTCATCCAGCCCTCAGTAGTTTTCCATTGATCCTGCCTCTGCCCCACTCAGCCTGTCAGCCACACCCACCTCGTCACTTCACTCTACTCACCTGTGCACACAGCTGCCTCTCATCACATGCAATCAGCCCAGCATATACTCTCCAGCTCCACACTCACTCCTTTGCCAGATTGTTGTTTGCCATGCTTTTTCACCGTCTTTTCGGTCGAGACGTCTTTCTCGTCTTATGGGAGGGAACAGCTGGTGACGTAACCAGGAAATGCCTCGAAGGCTAGACCGTCTCATTTAACAACGGTTGATGCAGCCTTCGGAGGTTCCTCAGAAGGCTGCATCCTTCGAAGGCCGCAAAGGCCGCGTACTTCGAGGATGCAATTGGGACCAGATTGGGACACAGCCCAAGTCTCCATTTGTATCCACAAATAAAAGAATAAAATAACATTTTGAAGCCATGTCTCCCAAACACAGGAATGTATGAAAGAGTCAAAAAACTGTAGTTATAATAGTTATCATGGGTTTCAATGGGGACATTTTAACCCACAATAATGCATCAAAGTTGTTGCTAATCATTGACATATCCAAGGCTGTTATAATCCCCCCTAAAATATTCACTTTGCATTTAGTACATAGAAAATAATTCATTTTTTTTGTGTATTTTTTATTTTATTTAAACAAACTGGCATTTATTTTATTATCAGGACTGATGTTGGTTTAAAAAATAATGAATTGGAAGTAGAAAATAATATTAATTTATAATATTTTTTATGGCTATAACTTTACGCTGATATTTTTGTCCCCAAGGAACTCAAAGGAACTTTTTTTAGGAGGCATAAGAGTTAAATATTTAGACTTTCTTTTCTGAGAATCTGAAAAACTGATTCAGCACAAAACACAATGAACAAACCAATCAGCTTTGAATTATTTTAACATGATGTCATCAGAAAGATGTTATCAGGGTTTCAGCATTAAAATATAACATTGAGCTTTAATGTGTATCAGATCTCTTTAAACAGGCTGAATTCTGCCGTTCTGCTCTTATATATTGATCAGACCTCTGTGCATTTCCTGCTACTACTATTCTCTACACCAACAAGAGAGAAAACAGCTGAGAGTTTCTTTCTGTGAGCAACAGAATATCAGAAAGACTTCAGAACAACACCATGTAACACCACTTCCCTCTTTACAATAAAAAGATGAACTGATGAGAAATAAAAGGCTCCATTGCTCGGTTCAACACACTCAGGGGTTTAGTCTCTATGACCAGTAGTTTACGGAGGCTAATGTTGCTTAACGTTAGCTAACTTTACATATTGTTGTGTAACTGACATTACTGAATCAGTCTGCTGATTGGCTGATCCTCCGCGCTCACTATGAAATGTCTCAGAAACCTTTCAGAAAAAAATGATGATGAAAGCATTTCTCTCTGAGATCAGAAATCTTCTTTGGAAAATGAAACAGATCTTATTTTAAACTCTTAATCATAGTGTTAAAAACAGTGTGTGATTATATATGATTTACAGAAGCTGCTCATATAATAATAACTTTACTGCATTCACTGATAACTGTAAAATACTGATATATGTTGTGATAAAATGCTGCTGTAATAAAACCTCAACCACAACCTCTAAAGTCCTTCATGTGTTTCACCAGGTTTGAATGAATCCTCCAACACACAAAGGAAGAGTTTAACTCTTATTATTATTATTATTATTATTATTATTATTATTATTTTGAGTTTGACTCTTATTATCTTGATTAAAATTAGTTCTTCACATCAGTGGTTCAGATAATATGATGGACAAGTTCACATTGGCAGCTGTTCAAGTCATCATGCCCGTTAGCATCGCTGCTGGTAATGGAACTCTGTTTTTATGATACTCTGCTTATGATTGATATGTTTATTATTCTTAGTGTGCATTAGAAATAAAAGAAAACTGTCATGCTCATTATTTTGATCATCTCTTAGATTATGCACCTTGTTCTTTTTGTTCTTTCCATCTATTCAGCAGATTCAAACTAATCCTGAAAATTATGAACCAAACATTTGAAACTTCAGTGAAGGATTTGAATTTAATAAATAGAAGAAAAAGAAAACTATCAAAGCTACAGTCAGTGAACTCACCTCAGAGTCTTCAGTTTACAGTTTGGACTCTCCTGTACAACAGACAGCAGCTTCTTTGCTGAATCAGACAGGTAGTAGGGTCTCAGGTGTAGCTCTGTCAGATGAGGGTTGGACTTCACAGCTGAGGCCAAATATTCACAGGCCATGTCTATGAGATAAAAGTCTGTAAGTCTGTAATGACACAAATATTACAACATATTATCATGAAGTGGCTCAAGGTTCAGACTAACAAGGAGAACACATGTTTGAATCTCAAAAACTAAAATAATGTATTAAAGTAAGTTATTAACAAACTAAATGTAAACTCCATGTGTAATGTGTAGAATCAGTAGTGTAGGGAAATGCATGGATGAGGGGAAATGTGTGCTAGACAATAACAAACACATGAAGCAAAGAAAGAAAAGAGATGTTGCTGGTGGAAGAGAGAAGGAGACACTGAGCAGGGCAGGGTTTTTTTTCCAGAAAGCAGGTTATATGGAAAACTCAGAGTAAGTTAACCCTGAGATGACGAAACTCTGTTATCAGTTCCAGAAAGAGAGGTAACTGAAACTCTGAGTCAGTCACCATGGTAGCTGACTATGTGAACATAACCTGAGTTTCTACCTGTCTCCTCCTTCCTGAAGCAAGCTACCAGACATGGATGCTCCGTTTCTTCGCAATCTGATAGATATCGAGGCAGAATTAATTCTCAGTGCCTGATGTCGGGAGATGCGGTATCACTGTTCATTACACTCAATCATTTCTTAACATTCTCCGGCTATATCTGCCTTCTTGTTCATCTTATTTTTAGGAACTATTTTATTGTACACATCGTCACATTTGTCTTAAAATCAATGACTCCAATATGTATAATAAGTAAAATAGTGTAAAATGTTAATCTACTAAGCAGGATATTAGATGAGAGGACATATGTGTTAAACAGCTTTCTGTTGGGGGTTTTAATTACTACATGTTGAAATAAACACTGAATTAATATTGACTTTGTTTAATAGACGACGTCAACTATGAAAATAATCAAAGCGAGGTACAATCATAGCCCAGCAAAATGTGCCTTACTTTTCTGAATTATGTTTCTTTATTTCATTTTTAGCTGCTTCCAAATACGTTACACCACTTTTTCACCTGTATGCTACAGTTGTAAGTGAGGTAAGTTAAGTCAGTGGAGTGGTGCATTAAAACTTAATCATTGACTCAGCAGCAGCCGCTTCTCTCTCCTTAGTGTCTGCTGCGGTTTTACTTTTAGTGAAATATATGTTCATATTCACCACAGGCCTGCAGGGGGAGCTCCAGTTACAGTGAGGTTACGTAACTGGAGCTTGTTTTCTCAGTGGTTGCCATGGTGACTCAAGGTATCGGGGCTCCATTGATGATCAAGGTGAACATACTCAGAGTTGATTGAACTGATTCAGATCAGCTGTTCTGGAACCGGATACTCACAGTTTCCATCTCAGAGTAAGTCAACTCAGAGTTCAGGGTTAGACTCAGAGTTTGTTGAACCTCGTACCTGGAAACCCCCCCAGCTTTGATTAGGTGATCCAGCCCAAAGCCCAGCTGATGCTACAGCCTGATGACTCCATTATTATTATTATTATTATTATTATGAGTTTGACTCTTATTATCTTGATAACATTAGTTCTTCACATCAGTGGTTCAGATAATATGATGGACAAGTTCACATTGGCAGCTGTTCAAGTCATCATGCCCGTTAGCATCGCTGCTGGTAATGGAACTCTGTTTTTATGATACTCTGCTTATGATTGATATGTTTATTCTTCTTAGTGTGCATTGGAAATAAAAGAAAACTGTCATGCTCATTATGTTGTTTCATCTCTTAGATTATGCACCTTGTTCTTTTTTTCTTTCCATCTATTCAGCAGATTCAAACTAATCCTGAAAATTATGAACCAAACATTTGAAACTTCAGTGAAGGATTTGAATTTAATAAACAGAAGAAAAAGAAATCTACCAAAGTTACAGTCAGTGAACTCACGTCAGAGTCTTCAGTTTACAGTTTGGACTCTCCTGTACAACAGACAGAAGCTTCATTGGTGAATCAGACAGGATGTTGTAGAGTCTCAGGTGCAGCTCTGTCAGATGAGGGTTGGACTTCACAGCTGAGGTCACAACTTCACAGTCAGTGTCTGAGAGTCTAAAGGCAGTAAGTCTGTAATGACACAAATATTACAACATATTATCATGAAGTGGCTCAAGGTTCAGACTGACAAGGAGAACACATGTTTGAATCTCAAAAACTAAAATAATGTATTAAAGTAATTTATTAACAAACTAAATGTAAACTCCATGTGTAATGTGTAGAATCAGTAGTGTAGGGAAGTGCATGGATGAGGGGAAATGTGTACTAGACAATAACAAACACATGAAGCAAAGAAAGAAAAGAGATGTTGCTGGTGGAAGAGAGAGGGAGACACTGAGCCGGCCAGCTTTGATAAGGTGATCCAGCCCAAAGCCCAGCTGATGCTTCAGACTGATGACTCCATTATTATTATTATTATTATTATTATTAGTATTATTATCATTATTATTATTATGAGTTGGACTCTTATTATCTTGATTAACATTAGTTCTTCACATCAGTGGTTCAGATAATATGATTGACAAGTTCACATTGGTAGCTGTTCAAGTCATCATGCCCGTTAGCATCGCTGCTGGTAATGGAACTCTGTTTTTAATGATACTCTGCTTATGATTGATATGTTTATTATTCTTAGTGTGCATTGTGTCACAGCCCCAGCTGTGACCTCCTGAGTTTCCTTGTCTGTCTTGTGCTCTTCCCCTGTTTTGTCTTTGTTTCCCTTTGGCAGAGGCGGGGCCCAGTGGTGGAGGTTTGGCACACCTGTTCATCCTTCCACCCTCTGCCAGATAGTCCGCTACTTATGTGGTAACGCTTGGCTAAGACCCCCTAGTGTTTTCTTGTGTCTTCTGCTTAGTACGGATTACCTCTGGTGTAACCGCTCTTTCCTGTTCCCTACAGTTTTACCTACTCCACCCGCTGCTGCCCTGCCTCTGTTCCCTGGATCCAGCTCCCTGTGCACTGCCTTCCCATTTTGGACCTTGCTGCACCCACCTTCCCTGGAACCCTCACCTCAGACCCAGCCACTGCTCCCTCACTTCCCCACTACTTTATCATTAAACCCTGCCTTTGAGTTTACCCCTGTGAATGAATCCTCCAACACACAAAGGAAGAGAAAGAGAAGAAAACACTGTCAAATCCAATAATGACTAGAAATAAATAGAATAACTGTTCATTAACTTAACAGCTATAAACAAGTAGAGCACTATCTTAACAATAATAAAACATTTATATTATTTATATTTGAAGAACTAAACTACTAATCTACACTGATTTATAATGTTAATCACATCTGGACTTACCGAGCCTTTCTGCAGTTCTTCACAGCTGGGATCAGTCTCCGTCGTCCCTCCTCTGATGCGTTGTACTTCTTCAGGTCCAACTCATCCAGAACCTCCTCTGACATCTGCAGCATGTAGGCCAGAGCTGAGCACTGGATCTCAGAGAGTTCCTTCTCTGATCTCTTCTCTGACTTCAGGAACTCTTGGATCTCCTGATGTACTGAGCGGTCGTTCATCTCCATCAGACAGTGGAAGATGTTGATGCTTCTGTCAGGAGAGATATCATCACTGTTCATCTTCTTCAGGTTGTTGGTGACTCTCTGGATGGTTTCTGGACTGTTGTCTGTCTGACCCAGCAGGCCTCCTAAGAGACTCTGGTTGGACTCCAGAGAGAGGCCATGAAGGAAGCGGACAAACAGGTCCAGGTGGCCATTTTCACTGAAGAGAGATTTCTCCATGACTCTCTTCAGGAAGTCATCCAGAGATGAGAAACTGTAGTATCCTCCCAGGAAGTCCTTCAGTACCTTTATCTTCCTGCTGGTGTAACAGTGGTACATGTAGACTGCAGCCAGAAACTCCTGAATGCTCAGATGAACAAAGCAGTAGACTGTTGTCTTCTGGTCTTTCTCTCTTTTGAAGATCTGTGTACAAAATCCTGATAACACCGAGGCCTCTGTGACATCAAGACCACACTGCTTCAGGTCTTCTTGGTAGAACATGATGTGTCCTTTCTCCAGTTGTTCAAACGCCAGCCTCCCCAGCTTCAGAAGAAGGTTCCTGTCAGTCTCCGTCAGCTTCTGTCGACTTGTCTCATGTCCCCCATCATTCTTGTTCTTTTTCCGCTTTGTCTGAACCAGCAGGAAGTGTGAGTACATGTCAGTCAGGGTCTTGGGCAGCTCTCCTCTCTGGTCTGGAGTCAACATGTCCTCCAGAACTCCAGCAGTGATCCAGCAGAAGACTGGGATGTGACACATGATGTGGAGGCTCCTGGATTTCTTGATGTGTGAGATGATTGTGCTGGACTGCTCTTCATCACTGAATCTCCTCCTGAAGTACTCCTCCTTCTGGGGGTCAGTGAAGCCTCGTACTTCTGTTACCCTGTTAACAAATTTCAGAGGGATCTGATTGGCTGCTGCAGGTCTGGTAGTTATCCAGATTAGAGCCCGGGGAAGCAGCTTCCCCTGGATGAGGTTTGTCAGCAGCACGCTGACTGATGACTTCTGTGCGACATCAGACACGACCTCACTGTTGTTGAAATCCAGTGAAAATCTGCTTTCATCCAGGCCGTCAAAGATGAACAAAACTTTACAGCCAGCGAGCTTCTCTGCTGTGAGCTTCTGTAATGTTGGATAGAAATGACAGATCAGTGTGATCAGACTGTGCTGCTTATCTTTGATCACGTTCAGCTCTCTGAATGGAAGTGGAATCAGCAGACTGATATCTTGGTTTTTGGAGCGCTGTGCCCAGTCCAGAGTGAACTTCTGCACTGTGAAGGTTTTTCCAACGCCAGCGATGCCGTTCATCAGAACCACTCTGATGATGCGTTTCTGTTGGTCAGGTAAGACTTTAAAGATGTCCTGACACTTGATTGGAGCGCCATGGAGGATCTTCTTCTTGGAAGCTGTTTCAAGCTGTCTCACCTCATGTTGGGTATTAACCTCGTTACTCCTTCCCTCTGTGATGTAGACCTTAGTGTAGGAGCTGTTGAAGGGGATTTTCCTTCCTGCTTCATCAGTTTCGTCAGTCACGTCTTGATATCTCATCGTCAGAGTATCCTGATATTCATCTAAACCCTCCATCTTTCCACTTTCTGCTGAAAGAGAAGAAAAATCTAGATGTGAACATCTCTCAGTGTGTTTACATGCATTTATGTGAGCAGGTTACTCAGAGAAAGGTTAGCTGGGTAATCAGGGAACATGTTAACATGCACAGTACTGGTTACTGTCAGTCTGTACAAGCAACAAATCAGTGATCAGATTTCTCCTCTACACTGACTTTATTCTCAAAGCATGTCTTTCTTATTTTATCAGTATTAGTAACAGAAGATGTTTGTCAGTCCTGACTTTTTCTCTGTTTTGCTCTGTGTGTCTGAGTCAGTCAAAAGTTCCAGTTTTTTACTTAAAAAATGTTTTCAAGCTTAACATGTTGGTCTTTTTTCCTAAGGTAGTTCTGGCATAGCTTGGACTTATGTTTTGGGTCATTATCTTGCTGTAGGATGAACCGTGACCAACTATGTGCATACCAGAGGCTACTGCATGGCATAGCCGACCCTGGATCCAGAAAAACATCAGGCTTCTTCCTCCATGTTTAACAGTTAATGTCACACACTGAGGAACCATCCTTTCTACTCGATGTAGTCCACAACAGCTTCTTCCAGTCTTCAGTAGTCCATTGGTGGTGTTTCATGGTCCAGGCCTTCTTCTTATTCTGACGTCTTAGCAATGGCTAACTCTTCTCTTCACAGTTGAAACTGAGCCTTGCTTACTACGACCGCTATGAAGCTGTGAGCCGCCGATCGCCAAACTGCCAGACCTTTTCCTTTCAGAGTTTCCCCCAGTTTCTGAGTGAAACTGTACTCACTGACACCTTGACTTTCTTCGCAATTTTTTTAACCTCTGGCAGTTCACCACTTACCTTTGGACCATTTCAAGCTATTCATTGGACTTGAACTGCTTGAATTTCAATAAAAAAACTGGAACATTTGGGGTGTTCTGAAACTTTGGACTGGTAGTATTTATCTCTCACACAGTTCTTTGTATCATGATGTAAACCTACTCGAATTAAAGCTGAGTCTTGAATGTAGAATCATCTAACCCTGTGACTGACCTTCTGATCCTGAGCTGATGTTTGATAACTTCTTCACCAGATCATTCCTGTTGATCTTCTTTAAAACGCTCTTCATCACCTTCTGAGCTCCACCTAGTTCATATTTCTGCACCATCAGATCCACCACGTCTCTCCTCTCTGCCTTCTCCAGTTGGGCCCATTGAATAGCTTCGATGTCGCCCACCTTTTCATCCTCGAGGGACCATTTGAAGTCCTCAAATTCATCGTCTTTTAAATCGTTGAGGATGTGGAGCAGGTCCTTCTTCCTCATCTTGGCTCTCTGTTAAAATCAGAGAACACTGATAAGAGAACAGTTGTGTTTCTGTCAGTCTGCCAATAGAAACTCATTGTGTGTTTGTACTGGATCTGACTCATTTGACAAACAGCCCAGTTTGGCTGCAGTCGTTTAAATGTCAGAGAAGCTCAAGAGGATCTTCAGTAAAAACATCTTACTACAAATCTACTCAGAAGCTGTTCTGGAGCTTTCTATCACATCCAGTTTTCTCAGTTATAGACATGTATGTGTTAAAACTGACTGTTTTCTGTCTTTAATGTAGAGAATAAAAGCTAAAGTGTAATCTCAGCACAAGGTCCAGTTAGTGTTCTGCTTTCACAGCTCACCTGTTTGTTGTGGTTCAGTGAACTCTGGTGTCTTCACGTTCTGATTGGTTGGTTAACGCTGGTGTGAAAACTGTCACCAGAGAGCTCCTGAAGATGAGGGTCTGGTCTCAAAGTGAACTGTAGCAGCCGATAACGTTCTTCTTGTATCTACAGCTGAAAACATGTGAGAATAAAGAGATCTGAACTTGTAAATGTGTAAACTGTGAATGAATATGACACATCCTGAATATGAATCTCCTGTAAACTCACAGTGTGTTTGTAGAGTCTGAAGCATGCATGTAGTCTGACTGAATCATTTACACACATTTCTATGAGCTGCACAGCTTTGATAAACACATCAGCTGACTCTTTATATTAAGATGCTGAACCTGCTGCAGAAGATCTTCACACTAAACTAATAACTGATGGAGATGGTTTAGTAGAGAGTGTGTTGATTCTTCAATAAAATATAAAAACTGAATCATCTTCAGGTCAGTTTAAATAGAAACAGTCTCTTACTTTGTGTCTGAGGGTCCAGGTTCATTACTGAAGTTTAGAGGATCATCATCAGACTGCTCACTCTTCATCAACACAGCTGGATGTTAGAGACTCTGCTCCATCCTCATCTTCTGGAGTCTGAGAGGTAAACCAGGAACATCTTACGTCTGTCAGTGCAGCAGCTCTCTCATGTTGTGATCATGTCTAAAAAAGAAGTTATTATTCAGTCAGTGTGACGACCTGCTTCAGTTAGAACTCCACCATCATTATTCAGCTCTGATTCTTCTACGTCATCAGTCCCTGTTACAGTAGGACGCTCCGAGGATCAACTCTGATAATCAGCCCTGTGTACGTGCTGCTGCTGTTTGCTCATAACTGATAAAAGATGATGATGAATGATTCCTCGTATCAAAGTACAGTCACACTGATCTGATGGCAGTTCCAGAGAAATCAAAGTTCACTGTGAGTCTACAACAGTTTGACATTTACTGTAAATCCTCCGTCTACAGTGAAGTAAGAAGCCGGCAATGTTCCAGTCCTGATGAATGACGCTGATAATAAGTTATTTCTCTTTGAGAAGATCAATAAACTCAGCAGCTTCACTCTGTGATTTTAGGATTGTATGAAGAGTTTTGAGAACTCAACACCTTTTGGAGCTTTTTCTGTTGTACAAATAAGAAACACAGTTCAGGTGTTTGTGTCAGAACTGGACCTTTTGTTTCTAACTGCTGATGCTGAACCCTCCTTAAGACCTTCATCATTTCAGCTCATATTCTACTTTTACTACATTTTCATAAACATGTTGAAATAAGTCTGAATATCAGCTCTGTGCTTCTTTTTCTATCTAAAACTGAATATTTATCTCCTGTAAATTCACACTTTATTTGAAGAGTGTGATGCATGCATGTAGTCTGATGTTATAACTTACAGCTTATAAAAATGAAGTCAATCATTAACATAACCATAAACCATTATCAGCACAATTAAAGCATGAACTCTGTGAACTCAGAGCAAAAGATTAAAGACAAACAGTCTGTACAAGTGTCACATTCAGTAATGAGAGAACAGGAAGTTCTCTTTGGCTTTAAACATCTTTTAAACTCTGCTTCTACACTCAAACATGAAGCACTCAATACATTTGATTCATTCATGAGTTCAAATATAGTTGTACATTCTCTCAGTAGTTTGGTAAATAGTGAAAATGTATTTTGAATCAATTGATCATTGTCTCTATTTAGAGGTCAGCAGTGAGTCACGTTACATCGCTGTGAGGACGCACAAACCAGGAAAACAACAACAGGAAACAACGTTTAACACCTCAAACTCTGTCATTTCACATTTAATCAACTAAACAATGAATGTGATCAATAATCATCAGATTGATCAATAATGACAGTAATCATTATCTACAGTCCTGATATTAACACTCACCTGCCTCACACTGTTTTCCTCCTTCTGCTCTGATGACTGTAAAATGAAGTCGGACTGAAAACTTTCACCTTTACTTCCTGTTTGTTAGTTCCTCGTTCTGCTTTACAGGAAATCACGTGTGTAAGACTGATCTGTAAAACTCTGACCACATAGTTCAGACATATACGAGGTTTACACCTGGTCTAGTTAGCTTAGCTTCAGTTTGGAGTCTTTGTCTACAAATATGGATCTCTTTAGCTGTTCCACTTTATTCACCAGCAAGTCTCTAAATGTGTCAAAGCAACACAACGAGTTCAAAGTGTGTAAAAGTGTGATTGGAGCAGAGAGGAAGTGCAGAGTGTGCTAATCATTGACTGTGTCTTCATCACTACCTGCAACCTGTTTCACATCACATGTACAGTCCTCATCTGATCCTTTCTTCACATTACAATGTCAATGATACACATATATGTTTCATGATTATTGATCTCATCTCAGACTGGATAAATAAATCTTCCCAAATTCAATCCAAAAGCAGACAAAGAGAATTACATTTACTATTTAAAGACCAACAATATCGAGGGATTTTATACTTGAACACAGATAAATGTGTTTTTCATTTATATTGAATAAAACTCACCAATCAGGATTCAGAGTTCTTCAAATGTAGAAAGATGAACAGTTTAATGATTTAATCCGACACTTTAACTAAAAGTTTCCTTTGAGTTTCCAGATGAAGTTTCTGCTCTTTACTCACACAGAGATAGATGCTGTTTGACTGCAGATCGCTTTCTGCTTCCTGTTGATTTTCACCCCTTAAAACCACAAACTATCACTTCCTGTCACCTTGCAGCCTGCTCAGTTCCTCATTCAGTTACAGTCTACGTGATCACAGACACGAAGCATCAAACAGTACGAAGCAGTACATATTGTACTTCCTGTCTGTCACCTCAGCATTATTGTTGGGTGTAATGTTTTAAAGATAAAACCGAGCAAGTCTTTTAGGTCTTTATTAGCAGCCATGTTGGGACAAACACACATTTTTGCCAAACTACACACCAGTCTTGATCCAAGTGCCGCATTTCACACAGCACATTGAAAAAACTTGAACTGCAACAACCCTCCTCCCTCCTAGGAGGCATGGGTGGAGTGGGGAGGTTGCTATGGTTACGTGGGCTGGATCTCGAGGACATTGGTCAATCAACCTGTCAATCAGGACGTAGCCACGCCCTAATGCATACCCTGCTTTATCGTCACATATAAAATCAGGGAGGCCAAAATGTCCCAAATGAACATCATACTGCATTGAAGAAGGCTTTAAACTAGCGATTGAGACCATAAACACATTTTGAAAACGTTTACTGAGGTTAGAAATCAAGTGAGAAGTTGGTGAATTCTCCATTGACTTGTGTAGAGACGGTCGCCCCCTGGTGGCCTTTTGATAGAATGCAGCTCTAAGTTACTTCCTGGTTGGCCTCATTTCAGAGGACTGTGCCTGGTGGATCTCTCTAACATTGTAGAGTGCCATTACCTTATTAATAGCATTTTAACCTAAACAAAAAAATGTGTAGAAATGTAACAAAGGTAAGGGTAGCTTTAATCTGTTAGTGGACCTCTACACACACCTCTACACACTGGTTATAACTACACACACCTCTACACACTGGTTATAACTACACACACCTCTACACACTGGTTATAACTACACACACCTCTACACACTGGTTATAACTACACACACCTCTACACACTGGTTATAACTACACACACCTCTACACACTGGTTATAACTACACACACCTCTACACACTGGTTATAACTACACACACCTCTACACACTGGTTATAACTACACACACACCTCTACACACTGGTTATAACTACACACACACCTCTACATACTGGTTATAACTACACACACCTCTACACACTGGCTATAACTACACACACACACACACACCTCTACACACTGGTTATAACTACACACACCTCTACACACTGGTTATAACTACACACACCTCTACACACTGGTTATAACTACACACACCTCTACACACTGGTTATAACTACACACACCTCTACACACACCTCTACACACACCTCTACACACACCTCTACACACACCTCTACACACACCTCTACACACACCTCTACACACTGGTTATAACTACACACACCTCTACACACACCTCTACACACTGGCTATAACTACACACACCTTAACACACACCTCTACACACTGGTTATAACTACACACACCTCTACACACACCTCTACACACTGGCTATAACTACACACACCTCTACACACACCTCTACACACTGGTTATAACTACACACACCTCTACACACTGGTTATAACTACACACACCTCTACACACTGGTTATAACTACACACACCTCTACACACACCTCTACACACACCTCTACACACTGGCTATAACTACACACACCTCTACACACTGGCTATAACTACACACACCTCTACACACTGGCTATAACTACACACACCTCTACACACACCTCTACACACTGGTTATAACTACACACACCTCTACACACTGGTTATAACTACACACACCTCTACACACTGGTTATAACTACACACACACCTCTACACACATCACACTGGTTATAACTACACACACCTCTACACACTGGTTATAACTACACACACACCTCTACACACTGGTTATAACTACACACACCTCTACACACTGGCTATAACTACACACACCTCTACACACTGGTTATAACTACACACACCTCTACACACTGGTTATAACTACACACACACCTCTACACACTGGTTATAACTACACACACACCTCTACACACTGGTTATAACTACACACACACCTCTACACACTGGTTATAACTACACACACACCTCTACACACTGGTTATAACTACACACACACCTCTACACACTGGTTATAACTACACACACACCTCTACACACTGGCTATAACTACACACACCTCTACACACTGGTTATAACTACACACACCTCTACACACTGGCTATAACTACACACACCTCTACACACTGGCTATAACTACACACACCTCTACACACTGGCTATAACTACACACACCTCTACACACTGGCTATAACTACACACACCTCTACACACTGGTTATAACTACACACACACACCTCTACACACTGGGTATAACTACACACACCTCTACACACTGGTTATAACTACACACACCTCTACACACTGGGTATAACTACACACACCTCTACACACTGGGTATAACTACACACACCTCTACACACACCTCTACACACTGGTTATAACTACACACACCTCTACACACTGGTTATAACTACACACACCTCTACACACTGGTTATAACTACACACACACCTCTACACACTGGCTATAACTACACACACCTCTACACACTGGCTATAACTACACACACCTCTACACACTGGCTATAACTACACACACCTCTACACACACCTCTACACACTGGCTATAACTACACACACCTCTACACACACCTCTACACACTGGTTATAACTACACACACCTCTACACACTGGTTGGTTATATCTCCATATTCTTTCTTTTCATCAACCAACTTTCTTCACAGCAAAAGCTTTTACAGTTTTTCCGCCGTTAAAATAGCAGAAGTGGATTTGGATACGCCCAAAATGTTTCTTTGGTGACTGAAACTACTTTTCAAAAACATGCTGTTGAAAAAAGGGAAGAAAAAATAATAAAATGTTCCCAGTTCAGTGTTTGAGGCAGCGGCCAGAGAGAGAATGAGGATTCCTCTCACTCCTCCTCAAATCCTCTCAGATGATTGTAAATAACTCTCAGGTGCTTCTTCCTAAAAACATGAAGTGTCAGGTAGAGCCAGAGAGACCAAACAGCAGAAAGCAGGACCAACACCGCCCCCTTCAGGGCCACATGCAACAGGAAGATAAAGACTCCATTAACATTCATGTTCTATTAATGCTTCAATAAGCTAAACTTCTTCCCTGGAGTTGTCTGTGCCTTCCTCTCTCTCCTCTCCTTCCTCTCTCTCCCCTCCTTCCTTTCTCTCCCCTCATTCCTCTCTCTCCCCTCCTTCCTCTCTCTCCTTCCTCTCTCTCCTCTCCTTCCTCTCTCTCCTCTCCTTCCTCTCTCTCCCCTCCTTCCTCTCTCTCCCCTCCTTCCTCTCTCTCCTTCCTCTCTCTCCTTCCTCTCTCTCCTCTCCTTCCTCTCCTTCCTCTCTCTCCTCTCCTTCCTCTCTCTCCTCTCCTTCCTCTCTCTCCTCTCCTTCCTCTCTCTCCTCTCCTTCCTCTCCTTCCTCTCCTTCTCCTCTCCTTCTCCTCTCCTCTCCTCTCCTCTCTCTCCTCTCAACCCCAACCGGTCGAGGCAGATGGCCGCCCACTTCTGAGTGCCACTGTTGCTCATGTGGGAATGTTGGGTCTCTTTAAAGTTAAAACCTGAAGAGTTGAGATAACACTGTTGTGATTTGGCGCTTTATAAATAAAGATTGATTGACTTATCAAACAGGTTGATCCAGAGCACTGACAGCAAAGACCAGGCTCCATATTTATCTAATTCATTTCCCTCCACTCAGTGTGAAGTTAGAGAAAAACTAATGGAGGCTTTATTTATTGAATGATTGATGTGTTTAAACTGCTGATGGCACAGATAGATTTCAAAGAGCTGTAAGGACACATAAGTCAACAGGAGGTTCAGCTGGAGATGAGTTGGACAGTGGAGAAGATACATTTCATGTTTTTAATCAAGTTGTTCGGTTCTTTAAGATTCTCCCCACCGAACGGGGCATCAGGAGAGGACACGTTGTTATAACTCGTCGTGGTTTTTTTTTTTTTTTTTAATTTGCTTTGATTGATTTTCCATAGAGTTGTTTAATCCACAATTAGTAGCCACAAATAGCTGATAGCAGATTGCAGGTTATAAACCTATAGAATAGAAAGGCTATGATATAAACAACAATATTGACAGCCATATATTCATAATACCATAAATTCTGAATGCACAAATATAAATATCCATATAAAGACACACAAATATAAATATAGATCTACTGTATGAATTCATATAAATATATATATCCAGACACGTCAATAGTCAGTATTATTAAGCAGTATAAATACCATAATATAATTAATGTTTAAATTGAATGACAAGCACAACACATTAAACATTACATTGCAACACATAAGCCACATTGCATCACTAATATTGCACATTAAACTAATAGCCCAAAGTGCTGGCCTAAATGCAAACCAGTAAAGCGATTGACTACATTACCCATCCTGCATTGCGAGCAGGAAGACAGCCAATTACAAGTAACTACGTCACCCAACCAGCACCACAAAACAGGAAGTAAACTCATGTGACCGTGAAAGCGCTACAATTTAAACATTAGCCACGGATACCATCAAACCAGCAACGTTAGACATTGGACTGCAGACAATGTTTATCAATGTGACCAAAGTAAGTTATCAAGCATATAAATCAGCACATACACGCACGCGACAGCTCAGCACAAGCAAACAAACTTAAACCGCAGCTCAATGAATGGAAACAGCAGCTTACCGGTGGCGCATCTCTCCTGACGAGACAACATGCCAAAACTAGTGCTCGCTCCCGCTTATAGCTCGTGCTCGTTCATTTCCGGATTCTAACTTGCCACTATGGGATTACCTGTCTACGTTTCACCTGTTTACTGGCCCGCGCTTCAATCAGGTAAGTGAACAGCGAACCTCCCTCTTGTTCACCTGTGTGACGTCACCGTTAATCACCTGTGACTCCCACTTACT
This sequence comes from Scomber colias, assembly GCA_021039105.1. Lineage (NCBI taxonomy): Eukaryota > Metazoa > Chordata > Actinopteri > Scombriformes > Scombridae > Scomber > Scomber colias. The sequence goes on along the minus strand of JAJDFG010000269.1, from coordinate 184,959 downwards.
CACCCGTGACCTAGTGGACGCAACACAAGTTGTGTCCGTTTGCATCATTATCGCTGTGTGCACTGTTGTACAATACATGCAAGATGCTGCACTAATGTAGAAAACTAGATGGAAAGGATGTGATTGGATAGGGCTGGATCACATGATCTCACCATTGTTAAAGACAGCTGATTGGCCCAGCAATGTTTACTTACAGCTTCATGTAAATAACTTGTTAAATATCATTATGAGATATAAACGGTTCATTTTAACATCATATTTCTGCATATTAAAGCTGCATAACTTTAATATTTACACACTGAGACTCTGAAAAGTCATCTGGAGCTTTAAAAGTCATCAAGCCACAAAAACAGAAGGTTGAACCTTTAAGCAGCAACATATAAAGCACCGACCTGAATTCAGGTTCAACAAATAAAGTTTATTTAAAAAGACCAAAATGAAGCAAACCTGAGGGGTATTGCACAAAAGTAGAATAAATAAATCCAGGATAACTGAGCAAGCGCAGCTTGATCTAGCCTGCCCGGCGCATCTTGGTTTATTCGGTTGCACGTTTGCTGAGCCAGGATGAAAAGGCGCGGCTATGTCAAGCCAGGTGTAGATAGCTGGGATAAGTGCATGTTCACGGCATTCTCAAATAGACCCATGGCATCGATCACAGAATCACAGATTGGAAAATGGAAAGGTGTCGCACGTCATTCTTCACGGCCGCTGAACAACAGCTCCTGATGGAGTTTCATGATGAGGTTAAAGAAATTATAAGAAAAAAAGGCAACACAAGCACAAAGCACTGTAATCAAGGAAAGGGAGAAAGCCTGGCAGATAATCGCGGACCGGCTCAATACGTAAGTAGTGCAATTAATGTGCAATTAATGGGTTAAGTATAGCTCAGTGGGTAGAGCACCTGCCCCGTGTGTTGCGGCTACAGCCCTAGCTGCAGGCGACCCCGGTTCAAATCCCGCACCAAGCTCTCCTATCCTGCATGTCATTCCCCTCTCTGTCTCCAGTTTTCCTGTCTCTCTCTACTAACCTGTACATCAAAGGCAAAAAGTCCAAAAATATACTTAAAAAAAAAAAGTACAATTAATACAACAGTGCTCCACTAGAACTGTCAAAATTACAATTAAAGGACTAAAGAAGTTACTGTCCAAGCCCACTAATCAACAGTTTTGATTTAAATTAAATTAAACACTTTGATTTAAATGTGGCAAGTAAAAGTGCATGCTACTCAGGAAATATAATTAAGTGCAAACAATTATTATAATTAGGGCAGGGGGAAGGTACATGCACACTGCAGGATGCACTTCTGCAGATGAGGAGACAGTGTTGCTGGACTCCAGGCTTGAGGTATCATGTCTTGCTCATTTAGCCCATAATGGATATGAAGTCAGTGATTAGGTGCTAATAGAAAATAACGTGTAACAGGACCCAGATGCTGCTCAGCCTCAGAAGCAGCCAAGTAACATTGTGAGTATCAGCTAGTAAATAGTACAAAGTAAATCTACTGTACATTATACACAATAATGATACCACATGAATGACTATAAAATGACTGTTGCAATTAAACAGTCAACAGACTTTAATGAAACTACAATATAATTTATCTGTAGTATTTTAATGCAGGATAATTGAAATGATGCAACATATTTAGAAAGACCATGGAAATGCTGTAAAACACATTAATTTGTCACATGATTGACAGAACTGCCAGATAAATCCCTGAGAATAATCTTAGCCTGGTTGTTAGCCTGGTCTGGAGCAGGCTAGCTGCAGAGAATAAATCACCATAGTAACTGGGCCCGGTTAAATTTAACCTGCTTTCATGCAACCGACTTGAGGCTAAATTCAGCCAGGATAACTAACATATCCCGGCTTAATCCCTTATCCTGGTTTCGTGCAATACCCCTCTGGGAGCACCTTGACAGCTGAGTGGTTAGTGAGCGTGCCACATAAAGGCAGCGTCGCTGGTTTGATTCCAGCAGAGACCTTTGCTGCAGCTCGTTCCCTCTCTGGCGCCCTCTATGCCCTGTACTGGGAAATACAGGCAAACACTCCCAATAATAAACCTTTAAAAGGAAAACACAATCAGTCCTAAAACAAACAGCTAACCAGTGAAGTGATGATAGAAATGGAGTAATGTTGTCATGGAGACGGTCTGAAAACACTAAACACACTAAACAGTGCTGGGTTGAAGATTAAAATGTTTTATTGTTGAATAAGGAGACAGAACACACAGAGTGACATCAGCTCGTCTTAATGAGCAAACAACTCATCTAATCTACTCTAGTTTCTGAAGGAACAAAGAAATGATCTGTGATTGGTCAAACATATCAGCTTATATGATTACAGCCAAATAACCACAACAAGGAAAAAACAATAACCTGACTTCCACAATATTAAAATAATAAACCAACCCCATTTTTATCTCTTTAATCTCTAAACATCAACTTTCATAAAGGCATAAACTACAGAAACAATGAAAACAGTCAATATTAATAACTAAACACATCAAGTCATCTTTAAACCATCAAAGAGTAAATATGCTTACCAAACTTAAGTCCATTAGATATTAAAAACAATCCATCAGTGGTCTTTAACTAAAGGTAAATACATTGTGCCTAGTCCATTAAAGATATACATATAGGCATTACACTTATAACTTCTCATAGTATACTCCATCATCATTACAAATAAGAACATTAATGCTCATAAAAATAAACAGAAACAACTTATTATCAACTCTTAACCTGAAATACTACATTTACTAATTTAGACTCTAATGTTTTAAAATCTACAATCAATAAAAAGTAAAAAGTAATAATATGAAAACATTTCAATACAAAGTCAAAATAAAAACAGTGATCATTGTAAAATTCAAAGTTTAAAAAAAACCATTTGGACTAAATTTGACTTATTAAAATATTTCAAATGTTTTTCTCATAAAAGTCAGACTTTTAAAAATCTCAACATTATTTAATACATTTATTTTTTTACCCCAAATTAAAGTTTATTTTTAGATTTTTTTTCTTATGAATTTAAAACCACAAGTTTGACTTAATGTAATAATCCTGACTTTAATCTAAAGTCCAGTTTGTTTTTATTTTATTAACTTTTATCTTTATAAACTGAATTCAGACTTTTTTCTCCTTTCAAGTCTAACTTTAGGAATCCAGTATATTTAAGATGTAAAGCTGATTAAATTGAATCAAAGTGAACTTTATTTGATGAAATGTTGAGTTTATCCTCAGAAATGACATTTAAATAGAATTATGACTCTCCATCTGCTGTGACCAGGTTTCTCTTTATTCATAATTCTGACTTGTTATTTTCTTGAAGTTTTATTTTGGCTCAGAGTTTTGACCAATAATCTGAGATGAATGTCACTTTCTCCTGGTGTGATTTATTAGTTTGATGTTTCAGACAGAAAGAGTCTGAACGGAGTCTCAGCTGAAGCCTCGCTGTTTGTTTCAGGATGTTTGAAAAGAAAAAAGTCTGAATAAAAAGATGTTTTGGTATCTGATTGAATTTATTTACAGAGTTCACATCATAAATGAAGAGGAGGAAGAGGAGGATGTGCAGTGAAGAGTTTAACATTTACAGTCTGAATAAAAACATGAAGAAATAATATATATAAATATAATATTTCCTGCTTTCTTTTCCTCTGACAGTAAACTGAAGATCTTTGACACGTTTGACGACGTCACTTTAAATTTATTAAAAGCATTTTTCATCATTTTATTTACAGATAAAACTAAAAACTGAGAAAACAATAATCAGTGATCAATAATAAAAATCTAAAACTGCTGATTGAAATGAGATCTAATAAAGACAGTGAGATAATAATATAGTGATTACAGTAATAATAGTAATGATAACAATAATATAATAATAAGCAGGGAGATAAAAGCGTTTTCATGAACTCAACCTGAATTAAAAAACAGGATTAAAGTTGATAAGTTTTAGTGGATTTGAGGTCTGAGTCCAGAATGAATGATTTTTTATTGTCATTATATAAATCCATAATGAAATGAGCTCAGAGTGTTTTCCAGTCATAATGATGAAGTGTGCAGATCTCTGGCTCCTCCGTGTGGACGCAGACTGAACTGCAGCTTCCATCATTCTAACACATTGTTCAGCATGTTTTCAGCTTTGGATCTAAACATAAAAGCAGCTCAGAAATGGCCGGACCCTCTACTCTGCTGCTCTGACTGTGGTAAAACAGCCACGTCTCACTCTCTCCTAGCAGTAATCCTTCTCCTGCTGAAAGTCACAGTCAATTATCTTCTGCTTCATTCATTAGTTTTAGTCCTCGTTAACTCTCAGTGTGATTCTGAGACGCTTGATAAATATGAGCCCAGGCTCACAGTCTGACTTATAACACCTGTTTTTATCTTTTCTGCATCAAACTGCTCATGTACAACTCATCTGTAAAGTGCTGACTTCAGCTAAATCCAGAGATAACTGTTCAGTTTGGAGTCAGTTAAGAGACTTAAGTGAAGATGACAAAATCCAGATCCAGACTCCAGATGGATCATCAGGATCCAGCTGATCCTCTCTCAACACTCCTGGATGTTCACTCTCACTCTGACAGAGATCACCTCCATCTGATGAGAGAAGAAGAAAGAACAGAGGAGATAAATGAGTGTTTAGTGAGACTCACTTGATCAGCTGTCAGTCAGTGATGCAGCACATCCAGTATAAAGAGCAGGAGGGACTTCAGTCCTGTTCAGACCAGAAGTGGAACAGCTGTGCAGCGTAGCTTGCTTCCTTTCAGCTCTCATGTTAACGTGTTGGAGTGAACACACTGAGCTCCAAGCTCACACACCTGCACACACTTTTACTATCAAGTGTGTTTCCTCTGCAGATTTCACTCAAGTACACAGAGGAAATAAAGTGCTGAGAGTCATGAACACATCATTACTGCAGAAACAGAGACATTCACTCATCAGTTTACTGATGGAT
>JAJDFG010000269.1:5000-177500 GCA_021039105.1 Scomber colias | reverse complement strand
GTCACTAAACTCAATGCCATGTCTCAATACAACAGAGATGACTTATTCTGACTTTAGCCCCCCCCCCAGATTGACTGTGTTGTTGATAGTGCTGCAGACTCACTGAGAACAACTCTGAACTCCATCACCCCTCTAGAAAAGAAGGTAATTAAACAACAGAGAACAGCTCTGTGGTACAATTCCCAAACTAGACAATTAAAGCAAACTTCACGAAAATTAGAAAGACTATGGCGTTCTACTAAATTAGAATAATCTCACTTAGCCTGGCAAAACAGTCTTAAAGCATATAAGAAGACCCTCCATAACGCCAGAGTCTCCTACTACTCATCACTAATAGAGGAGAATAAAAACAGTGTTAAAGCATATAAGAAGACCCTCCGTAACGCCAGAGTCTCCTACTACTCATCACTAATAGAGAATAAAAACAGTCTTAAAGCATATAAGAAGACCCTCCGTAACACCAGAGTCTCCTACTACTCATCACTAATAGAGGAGAATAAAAACAGTCTTAAAGCATATAAGACCCTCCATAACACCAGAGTCTCCTACTACTCATCACTAATAGAGAATAAAAACAGTCCAAGGTTTCTTTTCAGTACTTTAAACTGACAAAGAGCCACAATACTACTGATCCATGTATTCCTTTAACTCTCAGTAGTGATGACTTCATGAGTTTCTTTAATGATAACATTTTAACCATTAGGGACAAAATCAATCACCTCCTGCCCTCAATAAACTCTGATTTATCCTCTAACACAGAATACCTAGAAATCGCTGTTAAACCTGATACTTTAGACTGTTTCTCTCCAGTCAACCATACAGAATTAACTTCAATGATTACTTCATCCAAACCATCAACTTGTCTCTTAGACCCGATTCCAACTAGGCTGCTCAAGGAAGTATTCCCCTCAGTTAGCACTTCCTTATTAGATATGATTAATCTGTCTTTGGTGACAGGTTATGTACCACAGTCCTTTAAGATAGCTGTAATTAAACCACTTCTTAAAAAACCTACTCTTGATTCAGAGGTTCTAGCCAACTATAGGCCGATATCAAACCTTCCCTTTCTCTCTAAGATCCTTGAGAAAGCAGTTGCTAATCAGCTGTGTGACTTTCTCCATAGTAACAGTTTATTTGAGAATTTTCAGTCTGGATTTAGAGCTCATCATAGCACAGAAACTGCACTAGTAAAAGTTACAAATGACCTTTTAACCTCATCAGACAATGGACTTCTCTCTGTCCTGCTGTTAGACCTTAGTGCTGCCTTTGACACTATTGATCATCAAATCCTGTTGCAGAGACTTGAACATCTAATTGGCATTAAAGGAACAGCATTGAAATGGTTTAAATCATATTTATCTGATAGATTTCAATTTGTAAATGTTAATGATAAATCCTCCATGCAAACAAAAGTTAGACATGGTGTTCCTCAAGTTTCAGTGCTCGGACCAATACTATTCTCCTTATATATGCTTCCTTTAGTTATACTATTCTCCTTATATATGTTTCCTTTAGTTATACTATTCTCCTTATATATGTTTCCTTTAGTTAATACTATTCTCCTTATATATGTTTCCTTTATTTATACTATTCTCCTTATATATGTTTCCTTTAGTTAATACTATACTCCTTATATATGCTTCCTTTAGTTAATACTATTCTCCTTATATATGTTTCCTTTAGTTAATACTATTCTCCTTATATATGTTTCCTTTAGTTAATACTATTCTCCTTATATATGTTTCCTTTATTTATACTATTCTCCTTATATATGTTTCCTTTAGTTAATACTATACTCCTTATATATGCTTCCTTTAGTTAATACTATTCTCCTTATATATGCTTCCTTTAGGAAACATTATCCGGAATCACTGTTATACAGATGATACTCAGTTATATCTTTCAATGAAGCCAAATGAAACTAACCAATTAACTAAACTACAAACATGCATTAAGGACATAAAGGCCTAGATGACCTGCAACTTCCTGTTAAACTCAGAAAAACTGAAGTTATTGTCTTTGGCCCTAAACACCTTAGAAATTCATTATGTAATGAAATAACTACTCTGGATGGCATTACTCTGGCCTCCAGCTCCACTGTAAGGAACCTAGGAGTTATATTTGATCAGGATCTGTCCTTTAATTCCCACATAAAACATATTTCAAAGACTGCCTTCTTTCATCTGCGTAATATTGCAAGAATTAGACACTTCCTGTCTCAACATGATGCTGAAAAACTAGTCCATGCATTTGTTACTTCTAGCCTGAACTACTGTAATTCATTATTATCAGCCTGTCCTAACAAGTCTCTAAACACTCTCCAGCTGGTCCAGAACCCTAACCCTAGAACCCTAACGAGTCTCTAAAGACTCTCCAGCTGGTCCAGAACCCTAACCCTAGAACCCTAACCCTAGAACCTTAACAAGTCTCTAAACACTCTCCAGCTGGTCCAGAACCCTAACAAGTCTCTAAAGACTCTCCAGCTGTTCGTGTTCTGACAAAAACTAGAAAGAGAGATCATATTACTCCCATCTTGGCTTCACTGCATTGGCTTCCCATAAAATTCAGAATAGAATTCAAAATCCTTCTCCTCACCTTCAAAGCTCTCAATGGTCAGGCTCCATCATATCTTAAAGAGCTGATAGTACCTTATGTACCTACTAGAACACTGCGCTCCCAGCTCAGAGAACCTTATGAACCTACTAGAACACTGCGCTCCCAGCTCATAGAACCTTATGAACCTACTAGAACACTGCGCTCCCAGCTCATAGAACCTTATGAACCTACTAGAACACTGCGCTCCCAGCTCATAGAACCTTATGAACCTACTAGAACACTGTGCTCCCAGCATGCAGGCCTACTTGTGGTTCCTAGTATCTCTAAAAGTAGAACAGGAGGCAGAGCCTTCAGTTCTCAGGTTCCTCTCCTGTCGAACCATCTCCCAGATTGGTTCCAGGGGGCAGAACCCTCTCTACGTTTGTAGGCTTCAAACGTTCCTTTGTTCCTTCTAGCACAGTCCACTGTCCCATCCTGCCTGAAGTCCTCCACCATAGTCCCCTTGCCCAAGAAGACCCAGATCTCCAGCCTCAACAACTACAGACCAGTCGCACTCACCCCAGTGGTGATGAAGTGCTTTGAAAAGCTGGTCCGTAGTCACATCACAGCAGCCCTGCCTCGCACCCTTGACCCCCACCAGTTTGCCTACAGAGCGAACCGATCCACAGAGGACGCAGTGGCCACAGCACTCCAAGCTGCGCTAGCCCACCTGGAGCGGCAGGGGAGCTACGTGCGGATGCTCTTCCTGGATTACAGCTCTGCCTTCAACACCATCCTCCCTCACAAACTGGTGGTCAAGCTGGGGGACCTGGGGATTCCAGACGACACCTGCACGTGGATCAGCAGCTTCCTCTCTGACCGCAGACAGAGAGTCAGGGTGGGCCATCACACATCCACGGCCCTAAGCCTCAGTACTGGCTCCCCCCAGGGCTGTGTGCTTAGTCCCCTGCTCTACTCCCTGTACACACACACGACTGCACCCCCGCCCATCACAACAACACCATAGTGAAGTTTGCTGATGACACTACAGTGGTGGGGCCCATCTCGGGGGGGGGCGAGTCTGCATACAGAGATGAGGTGGTGTGGCTGTCATCATGGTGCAGAGACAATAACCTCCTCCTGAACACCTCCAAGACCAAAGAGCTGGTAATTGACTACAGAAGGAAAAAGACAGAGATTCCTCCGCTCATCATCAGCGGGGAGTGTGTAGAGAGGGTAGCCAACTTCCGGTACCTGGGAGTCCACATTGAGGAGAACCTGACCTGGAGTGTGAACACCTCTGAGCTGCTGAAAAAGGCCCAGCAGAGACTGTACTTCCTCAGGATCCTCAGGAAGGAGAACATCACACAGAGACTGCTGGTGTCCTTCTACCGAGCCTCCATCGAAAGTATTCTGACATACTGTATTTGCATCTGGTACACCAGCTGTACAGCAGCTCAGAGGAAAGCACTCCAGAGGGTCATCACCACCGCCCAGAAGATCATCGGCTGCCCTCTCTCCACACTGGAAGACCTCCACCACTCCCGTTGCCAGACAAAAGCCCAAAATATCATAAAAGACACTTCACACCCCGGACACTCACTGTTTGAACTGCTGCCATCTGGGAAACGATACAGACTCATGAACACAAGAACAAACAGACTCAAACACAGCTTCTACCCAACAGCAATAACCACTCTCAACAAAAGCGGGAGCTAATGTGCAATAACAAAAATTATTGTATGTTGATGAATGTTCTTGTAATGTCCGTGTGTTGATATATGTGTGGTGGGGTGAATGTGTCTAGATATATATTTATTTTATTTTATTTTCATTTTATTTTATTTATTATTTTTTAGTTATTTTATTTTATATATGATGCACTGACTGGAGAGCACTTTTAATTTCGTTGTACCTGGTGACAATGACAATAAAGATCTATTCTATTCGATAAAGTTTATAAGTCGGGCCGGTTCCAGCTCCTAGTTTATGCTGCTATAGGCTTAGACTGCCGGGGGACTCCCATGATGCACTGGGCTCCTCTCTCCTCCTCCCTCTCTCTCTCTATCCATCCATCTATCCTCTCTCCTCCTCCCTCTCTCTCTCTATCCATCCATCTATATCCATTAACATTCATGTTCTATTAATGCATCAATAAGCTAAACTTCTTCCCCGGAGTTGTCTGTGCTTTCTGGTCTCACAGGTAATCTGGGCCTGAGATACAAAAGTAACTCTGCAAAACTAAAAAAAGTTCTCGACACATAAAATAGTTTTCATCGTGTTAACATCCTGTACAGAAAGAATCACTGGACAGAATATATAAAAATATATAATATAAATATTATAAACATTAGGACTGTCAGCGTTAATCTCTCTTCACTGACTGACTGTAAAGTTAGCACAGTGCTCAGCATGTGTTCATATAGTAGAGCAGTGTTCGAAGAACTACATGTAGTTCAGCCTGGCAGCAGTTTGAAGTAACTACATTTCTACTCCTGGAGAAATATAGTTTAAAACTACAGCCAAAAAAAAGTAGCTGTAGCAACTACTGATACTCATTATACTCATTTAACTCAGCGTTAAATAAATCAACATGTGGTGTATATGAAACTAAATATAATAGAAAGCTGGTCAACATACTGCAGGTTCACCACAGACGTTGGGTTATATAAAGAGAAAATGAAAATCCTTCCTACTAATACCCACACACATCAGAAATGTAATAAAAAGACAAAGAGGTAGACATATTCTAGATCGGTGAACTCACACCAGAGTCTTCAGTTTACAGTTTGGACGCTCCTGTACAGCAGACAGGAGCTTCTTTGATGAATCAGACAGGATGTTGTTGAGTCTCAGGTGCAGCTCTGTCAAATGGGAGGGGTTGGACTTCACAGCTGAGGTCACAACTTCACAGTCAGTGTCTGAGAGTCTAAAGTCAGTAAGTCTGTAATGACACAAATATTACAACATATTATCATGAAGTGGCTCAAGGTTCAGACTAACAATGAGAACACATGTTTGAATCTCAAAAACTAAAATAATGTATTAAAGTAAGTTATTAACAAACTAAATGTAAACTCCATGTGTAATGTGTAGAATCAGTAGTGTAGGGAAGTGCATGGATGAGGGGAAATGTGCGCTAGACAATAACAAACACATGAAGCAAAGAAAGAAAAGAGATGTTGCTGGTGGAAGAGAGAGGGAGACACTGAGCAGGCCAGCTTTGATAAGGTGATCCAGCCCAAAGCCCAGCTGATGCTTCAGCCTGATGACTCCATTATTATTATTATTATTATTATTATTATTATTATTATTATTATTATTATTATGAGTTTGACTCTTATTATCTTGATTAACATTAGTCCTTCACATCAGTGGTTCAGATAATATGATGGACAAGTTCACATTGGCAGCTGTTCAAGTCATCATGCCCGTTAGCATCGCTGCTGGTAATGGAACTCTGTTTTTATGATACTCTGCTTATGATTGATATGTTTATTATTCTTAGTGTGCATTGGAAATAAAAGAAAACTGTCATGCTCATTATTTTGTTTAATCTCTTAGATTATGCACCTTGTTCTTTTTTTTCTTTCCATCTATTCAGCAGATTCAAACTAATCCTGAAAATTATGAACCAAACATTTGAAACTTCAGTGAAGGATTTGAATTTAATAAATAGAAGAAAAAGAAATGTACCAAAGCCACAGTCAGTGAACTCACTTCAGAGTCAGTTTACAGTTTGGACTCTCCTGTACAGCAGATAGCAGCTTCTCTGATGAATCAGACAGGTTGCTGAGTCTCAGGTGCAGCTCTGTCAGATGGGAGAGGTTGGACTTCACAGCTGAGGCCAAAACTTCACAGTCAGTGTCTGAGAGTGCACAGGCAGTAAGTCTGTAATGACACAAATATTACAACATATTATCATGAACTGGCTCAAGGTTCAGACTAACAAGGAGAACACATGTTTGAATCTCAAAAACTAAAATAATGTATTAAAGTAAGTTATTAACAAACTAAATGTAAACTCCATGTGTAATGTGTAGAATCAGTAGTGTAGGGAAGTGCATGGATGAGGGGAAATGTGTGCTAGACAATAACAAACACATGAAGCAAAGAAAGAAAAGAGATGTTGCTGGTGGAAGAGAGAGGGAGACACTGAGCAGGCCAGCTTTGATAAGGTGGTCCAGCCCAAAGCCCAGCTGATGCTTCAGCCTGATGACTCCATTATTATTATTATTATTATTATTATTATTATTATTATTATGAGTTTGACTCTTATTATCTTGATTAACATTAGTTCTTCACATTAGTGGTTCAGATAATATGATGGACAAGTTCACATTGGCAGCTGTTCAAGTCATCATGCCCGTTAGCATCGCTGCTGGTAATGGAACTCTGTTTTTATGATACTCTGCTTATGATTGATATGTTTATTATTCTTAGTGTGCATTGGAAATAAAAGAAAACTGTCATGGTCATTATTTTGTTTCATCTCTTAGATTATGCACCTTGTTCTTTTTTTCTTTTTATCTATTCAGCAGATTCAAACTAATCCTGAAATTTATTAACCAAACATTTGAAACTTCAGTGAAGGATTTGAATTTAATAAATAGAAGAAAAAGAAATCTACCAAAGCTACAGTCAGTGAACTCACATCAGAGTCTTCAGTTTACAGTTTGGACTCTCCTGTACAGCAGACAGGAGCTTCTTTGATGAATCAGACAGTTTGTTGAGTCTCAGGTGCAGCTCTGTCAAATGGGAGGGGTTGGACTTCACAGCTGAGGTCACAACTTCACATTCAGTGTCTGAGAGGCCACAGGCAGTAAGTCTGTAATGACACAAATATTACAACATATTATCATGAAGTGGCTCAAGGTTCAGACTAACAAGGAGAACACATGTTTGAATCTCAAAAACTAAAATAATGTATTAAAGTAAGTTATGAACAAACTAAATGTAAACTCCATGTGTAATGTGTAGAATCAGTAGAGTAGGGAAGTGCATGGATGAGGGGAAATGTGTGCTAGACAATAACAAACACATGAAGCAAAGAAAGAAAAGAGATGTTGCTGGTGGAAGAGAGAGGGAGACACTGAGCAGGCCAGCTTTGATAAGGTGATCCAGCCCAAAGCCCAGCTGATGCTTCAGTCTGATGACTCCATTATTATACCATTACCATCCTTTTCCGCTTATCCTGGTCAGGTCTCGGGGGCAGCAGCCTAAGCAGGGAAGCCCAGTCTTCCCTCTCCCCAGCCACTTCATCCAGCTCTTCCTGGGGGATCCTGAGGCGTTCCCAGGCCAGCCGAGAGACATAGTCTCTCCAGCGTGTCCTGGATCTCCTACCGGTGGGACGGGCCCTGAACACCTCACCAGGGAGGCGTCCAGGAGGCATCCTGACTAGATGCCCGAGCCTCCTCATCTGGCTCCTCTCAACGCGGAGGAGCAGCGGGTGTTCTCCGAGCTCCTCCCAGATGACCAAGCTTCTCACCCTATCTCTAAGGGAGAGCCCAGCCAGCCTACGGAGGAAGCTCATTTCAGCAGCTTGTACCCGCGATCTTGTTCTTTGGGTCACTACCCAAAGCTCATGACCAGAGGTGAGGGTAGGGACCAAGATCGACTGGTACATTGAGAGCTTTGCCTTTCGGCTCAGCTCCCTCTTCACCACAACGGATCTGTGCAGAGTCCGCATTACTGCAGACGCCGCACCGATCCGCCTGTCGATCTCCCGCTCCATCCTTCCCTCACTCGTGAACAAGACCCCGAGGTACTTGAACTCCTCCACTTGGGGCAGGATCTCATTGCCGACCCGGAGAGTGCACTCCACCCTTTTCTGATTGAGGACCATGGACTCGGATTTGGAGGTGCTGATTCTCATCCCGGCCGCTTCGCATTCAGCGGTGAACCGATCCAGTGAGAGTTGGAGGTCACGGTCTGATGAAGCTAACAGTACCACATCATCCAGAAAAAGCAGTGACCCAATCCTGAGGTCACCAAACCGGACCCCCTCCACACCCTGGACCCCCAAATAGACCTTACCAGGGAGGCTGAGGAGTGTGATACCCCTATAGTTGGAGTACACCCTCCGGTCCACCTTCTTAAAAAGGGGGAATACCACCCCAGTCTGCCAATCCAGAGGCACTGCCCCCGATGTCCACGCAATGCTCCAGAGTCGTGTCAACCATGACAGCCCCACAACATCCAGGGCCTTGAGGAACCCTCACCCTGCTACCGAGGAGCTTTTTGACCACCTCGGCGACCTGAGGTCCCGAGATAGGAGAATCCCCAGGCCCTGCTTCCTTACTGGAAGGCGTGTCGGTGGAATTGAGGAGGTCTTCGAAGTATTCCTTCCAGCAATCCACAATGTCCATGGTCGAGGTCAGCAGCTCACCATTCCCACTGTACACAATGTTGTTCCGTGGCCTCACCGAACTCCTCCCATGTCCAGATTTTTGCCTCAGCGACCGGCGTAGCTGCACTCCGCTTGGCCTGCCGGTACCTGCCTGCTGCCTCCGGAGTGCCACAGGCCAATAGGTTCCTATAGGACTCCTTCTTCAGCTTGACGGCATCCCTCACCGCCATGTCCACCAGCGGGTTCAGGGATTGCTGCCATAGCAGGCACCGACACCCTTGTGGCCACAGCTCCGGTCGGCCACCTTAACAATGGAGGCACGGAACATGGCCCACTCAGACTCAATGTCCCCCGCCTCTCCCGGTACGTGGTCGAAGCTCTCCCGGAGGTGGGAGTTGAAGCTCTCTCTTACAGGAAACTCTGCCAGACGTTCCCAGCAGACCCTCACAGTGCGTTTGGGCCTGCCAGGTCTGCCCGGCATCCTCCCCCACCATCGGAGCCAACTCACCACCAGGTGGTGATCAGTTGACAGCTCAGCCCCTCTCTTCACCCGAGTGTCCAAGACATGCGGCCGCAAGTCCGACGACACGACTACAAAGTCAATCATTGAAGTGCGGCCTAGGGTGTCCTGGGGCCAAGTGCACATTTGGACCCCCTTATGCTTGAACATGGTGTTCGTTATGGACAACCTGTGACGAGCACAGAAGTCCAATAACAGAACACCACTCGGGTTCAGATCGGGGGGGCCGTTCCTCCCAATCACACCCCTCCAGGTCTCACTGTCGCTGCCAATGTGAGTGTTGGAGTCCCCCAGCAGAACGAGGAAATCCCCAGAGGGAGTGCTTTCCAGCTAAACCTAACCCTAACCCTAACCCTGCTTTCCAGCACCCCCTCCAAAGAGTCCAAGACGGGTGGATACTCTGAACTGCTGTTTGGACCATAGGCACAAACAACAGTCAGGATCCGTCCCCCCACCTGAAGGCTGAGGGAGGCTACCCTTTCGTCTACCGGGGTGAACGCCAACATACAAGCACCAAGCCGGGGGGCAATAAGTATTGCCACCCCTGCCCGGCGCCTCTCACCAGTGGCAACTCCAGAGTGGAAGAGAGTCCAACCCCTCTCGAGAAGACTGGTTCCAGAGCCCTTGCTGTGCATCGAGGTGAGGTCGACTATATCTAGCCGGAACTTCTCAACCTCACGCAGCAGCTCAGGCTCCTTCCCCACCAGAGAGGTGACGTTCCACATCCCGAGAGCTAGCTTCTTCAGCCAAGGGTTGGACCGCCAAGGTCCCTGCCTTTGGCTGCTGCCGAGCTCACCCGACCCCTTTGGGCCCTCCCACTGGTGGTGGAACTGTGGGAGCGGACTCTATTATTAGGGCCCAAGCACTACACAGTGCGAAGGCCCTATTATAATTGTAAAGATTATTATTATTATCGTTCTGCCTAAACGAACGCGTTTTTGACAGCCTAAACGTACCCGAAAAGTCACCAAAATTTGCAATCGTGTCCAACCCGGCGAAAAATTTGATATTTTAAGGATCACGAAAATGGGCGAGAAAAAATGGCTCAATAGCACCCCCTAGAAAATTTTAAAAATCGAGCCCCTCGACTGAGTTTGTCGTTGACAAACGAAATTCGGTACACATACGTATCGTGTAAAGACGCAAAAAAAAAGTTTCTTGGACCCATACCCTCACTCCTACAGGAAGTCGGCCATTTTGTATCGAATCTGCATTTTTGGCACCATTTTGGCGTTTTCCACGCATCGTACTTTAACAAACTTGTCCTAGGGATTTAATCCGACCGACTTCAAATTCACTCAGAAACATCTTGAGACATTGGAAATGAAAAGCTCCTAAAAACTTTCTGATTAGGTATCCGGTTTGGGTGTGGCGGCGCCGACAATTTCTTTCGCTATTCGATCCTTCGCCATTATACTCGAAGTCCTTATAACTCCTACAGACATCGTCTGATCTCCACCAAATTAATCACGCATGTAGAGGGTGCCACCCTGAACACGTATATGCATCAATACTGTATCAGCTCCATAGCGCCACCTACTGGATACAATAGCGCCCCCTTGAAAATTTAAAAGAAATTGAGCCCCTCAAGTCAGATTGACATAGACAAACGAAATTTGTAAAGACGCACAAAAAAGTCTCTTGGATACATGATGTCACTCCAACAGGAAGTCGGTCATTTTTAAAAATATGTGTGATTTTGGTGTTTTCCACGCCTCATACTTTAATGAACTTGTCCTAGTGATTTAATCCGACCGACATTGGAGACACTATTTTAACAATAATAAAACATTTATATTATTTATGTTTGAAGAACTAAACTACTAATCTACACTGATTTATAATGTTAATCACATCTGGACTTACCGAGCCTTTCTGCAGTTCCTCACAGCTGGGATCAGTCTCCATCGTCCCTCCCATGATGTGTGGTACTTCTTCAGGTCCAACTCATCCAGAGGCTCCTCTGACATCTGCAGCATGTAGGCCAGAGCTGAGCAGTGGATCTCAGAGAGTTCCTTCTCTGATCTGTTCTCTAACTTCAGGAACTCTTGGATCTCCTGATGTACTGAGCGGTCGTTCATCTCCGTCAGACAATGGAAGATGTTGATGCTTCTGTCAGGAGAGATACGCATACTGTTCATCTCCTTCAGGTTGTTGATGACTCTCTGGATGGTTTCTGGACTGTTGTCTGTCTGACCCAGCAGGCCTCCTAAGAGACTCTGGTTGGACTCCAGAGAGAGGCCATGAAGGAAGCGGACAAACAGGTCCAGGTGGCCATTTTCACTTCTGAGAGATTTCTCCATGGCTGTCTTCAGGAAGTCATCCAGAGATGAGTTACTGTAGTATCCTCCCAGGAAGTCCTTCAGTACCTTTGTCTTCCTGCTGGTGTAACAGTGGTACATGTAGACTGCAGCCAGAAACTCCTGAACACTCAGATGAACAAAGCTGTAGACTGTTGTCTTCTGGTGTTTCTCTCTTTTGAAGATCTCTGTACAAACTCCTGAAGACACCGAAGCCTCTTTGACATCAAGACCACACTGCTCCAGGTCTTCTTGGTAGAACATGATGTTTCCATTCTCCAGTTGTTCAAACGCCAGCCTCCCCAGCTTCAGAAGAAGTTCCTTGTCAGCCTCCTCATCATACTTCTTCCTCTTTGCCTTGTCTACTTCATACTTGTTCTTCTTCATATTTATCTGTACCAACAGGAAGTGTGAATACATGTCAGTCAGGGTCTTGGGCAGCTCTCCTCTCTGGTCTGGAGTCAACATCTGCTCCAGAACTGTAGCAGTGATCCAGCAGAAGACTGGGATGTGACACATGATGTGGAGGCTCCTGGATGTCCTGATGTGTGAGATGATTGTGCCGGACTGCTCTTCATCACTGAATCTCCTCCTGAAGTACTCCTCCTTCTGGGGGTCAGTGAAGCCTCGTACTTCTGTTACCCTGTTAACAAATATCAGAGGGATCTGACTGGCTGCTGCAGGTCGGGAAGTTATCCAGATGAGAGCCGAGGGAAGCAGCTTCCCCTGGATGAGGTTTGTCAACAGCACACCGACTGATGACTTCTGTGTGACATCAGACACGACCTCACTGGTGTTGAAATCCAGTGAAAGTCTGCTTTCATCCAGGCCGTCAAAGATGAACAAAACTTTAGAGCCAGCGAGCTTCTCTGCTGTGAGCTTCTGTAATGTTGGATAGAAATGACAGATCAGTGTGCGCAGACTGTACTGCTTATCTTTGATCACGTTCAGCTCTCTGAATGGAAGTGGAATCAGCTGACTGATCTCTTGGTTTTCGGAGCGCTGTGCCCAGTCCAGAGTGAACTTCTGCACTGTGAAGGTTTTTCCAACGCCAGCGACGCCGTTCATCAGAACCACTCTGATGATGCGTTTCTGTTGTTCAGGTAAGACTTTAAAGATGTCTTGACACTTGATTGGAGCGCCATGGAGGGTCTTCTTCTTGGAAGCTGTTTCAAGCTGCCTCACCTCATGTTGGGTATTAACCTCGTTACTCCTTCCCTCTGTGATGTAGACCTCAGTGTAGGAGCTGTTGAAGGGGATTTTCCTTCCTGCTTCATCAGTTTCGTCAGTCACGTCTTGATATCTCATCGTCAGAGTATCCTGATATTCATCTAAACCCTCCTGCTTTCCACTTTCTGCTGAAAGAGAAGAAAATTCTAGATGTGAACATCTCTCAGTGTGTTTACATGTATTTATGTAAGCAGGTTACTCAGAGAAAGGTTAGCTGGGTAATCAGGGAACATGTTAACATGCACAGTACTGGTTACTGTCAATCTGTACAAGCAACAAATCAGTGATCAGATTTCTCCTCTACACTGACTTTATTCTCAAAGCATGTCTTTCTTATTTTATCAGTATTAGTAACAGAAAATGTTTATCAGTCCTGACTTTTTCTCTGTTTTGCTCTGTGTGTCTGAGTCACAACTTTTCCTCACAGCCTGAATGTGTCTGAATTCAACAAACAGTCAAATGTTAAGTGGTGGAAACTAAATTATTTAGACTTCTAGAGGATCATTTGTGTTAGTTTAAGTTTTAGTTGGACTTTAAATTTAAGGATGAATCACTCTGAGTAATGACCTCTACTTTCATTCAGCTGCTGTCACTCTGAGCTGCTCTACAGTCTTTGGTTCATGTTACGTGTTTACATGGCAGAGAAATCAACGTTCTCCAGGAGAAATCTACCTGGGAAATAATATAATAATAAAATAATACACTGAAATGTCTCTGATCTATAACCCTGATTACAGTAACCAATAACACTACTTTGTAGGACCACCTGTCAGAATTACATCACTCTCCACCTGACAAGAGTTCATTCATGTTTTCCACGGTTGCATCTAAAATCTTTTTATAATCCAATGGTCAGTGGAGAGATCACCAGATTTAATGTGGGCATAGATTCACATATTCACACAATCACTTAGTCCGATTTCATGAGTATACACTACCAGTCAAAAGTTCTGGAACACCCCAATTTTTCCAGTTTTTTACCTAAAAAATGTTTTCAAGCTTAACATGTTGGTCTTTTTGGTCCTAAGGTAGTTCTGGCATAGCTTGGACTTATGTTTTGGGTCATTATCTTGCTGTAGGATGAACCCTGACCAACTACGTGCATACCAGAGGTTACTGCATGGCATAGCCGACCCTGGATCCATAAAAACATCAGGCCTCCTCCTCCATGTTTAACAGTTAATGTCACACACTGAGGAACCATCCTTTCTACTGGACGTAGTCCACAACAGCTTCTTCCAGTCTTCAGTAGTCCATTGGTGGTGTTCCATGGCCCAGGCAAGCCCCTTCTTCTTATTCTGACTCTTAGCAATGGCTAAGTCTTCTCTTCACAGTTAAAACTGAGCCTTGCTTACTACGACCGCTATGAAGCTGTGAGCCGACGATCACCAAGCTGCCAGACCTTTTCCTTTCAGAGTTTCCCCCAGTTTCTGAGTGAAACTGTACTCACTGACACCTTGACTTTCTTCGCAATTACCTTACCTTTTTTTTAACCTCTGGCAGTTCACCACTTACCTTTGGACCATTTCAAGCTATTCATTGGACTTGAACTGCCTGAATTTCAATAAGAAACTGGAAAATTTGGGGTGTCCTGAAACTTTTGATCAATCATTTAGTCTGATTTCATCACAGTTCTTTGTATCATGATGTAAACCTACTCGAATTAAAGCTGAGACTTTAATGTAGAATCAGTTATTTTATCTAAGTTTAATATGAGCCTGATGAAAAAAATCAAATACTTACTGTGTGAGCAGTGAGGTGTCTCAGTGTTTGGCACTGTTGCCTCACAGCTAGAAGGTCCTGGGTTTGAACCCTTGTTGTCTCCGGTCGTCTCTGTGATGAGTTTAGATGTTTCCCCAGTGTTAGTGTGGGTTTCTGCTGCTTGCTCTGGTTTACTCCCACCATCAGAAACATCTGTGTTAGGGTTGATACTCCTGTCAGTGCCACTGCTCACTGCTCCTAGAGTATAGGATGGGTCAAATGCAGAGTATCAGCTTTGTTTCAATGTATGTGAGTTCTGAGAAATCACAATGAAGGAATCTTAATGTAAAATGATTAAACTATATAAAGACACAGGCTGTTTCTCCTCAGATCTGCTGTCTGGATGTGATGTCATGTTTGTCTCTTCCTGTGACTGACCTTCTGATCCTGAGCTGATGTTTGATAACTTCTTCACCAGATCATTCCTGCTGATCTTTTTTAAAACGCTCTTCATCACCTCCACAGCTCCAGCTAGTTCATATTTCTGCACCATCAGATCCACCACGTCTCTCTTCTTTGCCTTCTCCAGCTGGCCCTTTTTGATGGGTTCAATGTCGCCCACCTTTACATACTTCAGGGACCATTTGAAATTCTCAAAGTCATCTTCACTTAAATCGTTGAGGATGTTGAGCAGGTCCATCTCTGTCATCTTGGCTCTCTGTTAGAATCAGAGAACATTGATAAGAGAACAGTTGTGTTTCTGTCAGTCTGCCAATAGAAACTCATTGTGTGTTTGTACTGGATCTGACGTATGTGTTAAAACGGACTGTTTTCTGTCTTTAATGTAGAGAATAAAAGCTAAAGTGTAATCTCAGCACAAGGTCCAGTTAGTGTTCTGCTTTCACAGCTCACCTGTTTGTTGTGGTTCAGTGAACTCTGGTGTCTTCACGTTCTGATTGGTTGGTTAACGCTGGTGTGAAAACTGTCACCAGAGAGCTCCTGAAGATGAGGGTCTGGTCTCAAAGTGAACTGTAGCAGCCGATAACGTTCTTCTTGTATCTACAGCTGAAAACATGTGAGAATAAAGAGATCTGAACTTGTAAATGTGTAAACTGTGAATGAATATGACACATCCTGAATATGAATCTCCTGTAAACTCACAGTGTGTTTGTAGAGTCTGAAGCATGCATGTAGTCTGACTGAATCATTTACACACATTTCTATGAGCTGCACAGCTTTGATAAACACATCAGCTGACTCTTTATATTAAGATGCTGAACCTGCTGCAGAAGATCTTCACACTAAACTAATAACTGATGGAGATGGTTTAGTAGAGAGTGTGTTGCTTCTTCAATAAGATATAAAACCTCAATCATCTTCAGGTCAGTTTAAATAGAAACAGTCTCTTACTTTGTGTCTGAGGGTCCAGGTTCATTACTGAAGTTTAGAGGCTCATCATCATCAGACTGCTCACTCTTCATCAACACAGCTGGATGTTAGAGACTCTGCTCTGTCCTCATCTTCTGGAGTCTGAGAGGTAAACCAGGAACACTGGAGACACACACACACATACACAGTATAATAAACCCAGTCCTGCCTCTCAACTCATCACAAAGAGAAACTTTGACTCTGGTTTAAATCCAACAAACAGTCTTCAGATAAACATGTGTGTGCTTCTTAACTGTGACTTCTCTCTATTTAGAGCTCAGCAGTGAGTCACGTTACATCGCTGTCAGGACGCACAAACCAGGAAAACAACAACAGGAAACAACGTTTAACACCTCAAACTCTGTCATTTCACATTTAATCAACTAAACAATGAATGTGATCAATAATCATCAGATTGATCAATAATGACAGTAATCATTATCTACAGTCCTGATATTAACACTCACCTGCCTCACACTGTTTTCCTCCTTCTGCTCTGATGACTGTAAAATGAAGTCGGACTGAAAACTTTCAGCTTTACTGCCTGTTTGTTAGCTCCTCGTTCTGCTTTACAGGAAGTCACGTGTGTAAGACTGTCTCTGTAACACACTGACCACATAGTTCACACATATACGAGGTTTAGACCTGGTCTAGTTAGCTTAGCTTCAGTTTGGAGTCTTTGTCTACAAATATGAATCTCTTTAGCTGTTCCACTTATTCACCAGCAAGTCTCTAAATGTGTCAAAGCAACACAACGAGTTCAAAGTGTGTAAAAGTGTGATTGGAGCAGAGAGGAAGTGCAGAGTGTGCTAATCATTGAATGTGTCTTCATCACTACCTGCAACCTGTTTCACATCACATGTACAGTCCTCATCTGATCTTTTCTCCACATTACAATGTCAATGATACACATATGTTTCATGATTATTGATCTCATGGCTTCTCAGCAGCTGTTCAACACCTGCATGCTAAATTCAACTCAAACCATCTGACACTTTATCACACAAACCACAAAAGCTCCAGTATTTTCTCTTCTTGTCATACTTTTCACAAACTTTACAAAAGTTTTCATACTTTCTTCCTGTTGTTAAAAATGATAATAATAATAATAAGAAGAATAAACTTCACAAGAGATGAACAGCAATGATTGTTCAGACCAGACTGGAGAAAGAAATCTTCACAAATTCAACCAAAATGCAAACAAAGAGAATTACATTTACTATTTAAAGACCAACAACATCGAGGGATTTTATACTTGAACACAGATAAATGTGTTTTTTCATTTATATTGAATAAAACTCACCAATCAGGATTCAGAGTTCTTCAAATGTAGAAAGATGAACAGTTCAATGATTTAATCCGACACTTTAACTAAAAGTTTCCTTTGAGTTTCCAGATGAAGTTTCTGCTCTTTACTCACACAGAGATAGATGCTGTTTGACTGCAGATCGCTTTCTGCTTCCTGTTGATTTTCACCCCTTAAAACCACAAACTATCACTTCCTTGCAGCCTGCTCAGTTCCACATTCAGTTCCAGTCTACGTGATCACAGACACGAAGCATCAAACCTCCAAAAAGACCAACAAGTAGAAAACAGAACATAATTGTCATGTATGGAGGGACGATGTGCTTCCTTCTGCTTCAGCAACATAAACCTTCTTCATCTTAGTTATTACTACAATTATAGAAGCAGAAAGTTAGAAAGTTCATCTCATGTTTATGTCTCCATCTCATGGTTGATAGGTGAAAAGCTGAACTACAGCACACTGTGAAAAGCACACGACTGATGCTGATAATGTGCAGAGAAAGATCTGACTTCACTTTGCAGAGTCAAACTTTCTCATCAGAGTATTTACAGGTTTAACCTCACATGAAGAAATGTTTAGTACATGTTGTACTTCCTGTCTGTCACCTCAGCATTATTGTTAGCATGGTGTGATGCCTGTGGTGTCATGATGGTATCTTTATTAAAGTGAATGCATGAGTCATATGTCAACAGTTTTACACATTATTCATGATGATGAACATTTTAGGACCCCCCCAAAATTTCTTAAATAAAGTTTCAGGGAAGCTCATGCCTTATTAAAAGGAACTACACTCTGGTTCCCCTGTGATCAAACCCTGATTGTGATTAAAATATTTAAATGATTCAATCTGACACGTCAACTAAAAGTTTCCATTGAGTTTCTGATCTATAGTCACGTATATAGATACTGTTTGACCTCAGTTCGCTCTATATTTCTCCTGTTCAAACCCCCGCTCTTAAAACCACAAACCATCACTTCTTATCTGTCAGTTTTGTACACTGCAGCCTGCTCAGTTCCACATTCAGTTCCAGTCTGCGTGATCACAGACACGAAGCATCAAGCAGTACGAAGCAGTACCAAAGTCCTTCTAAGGCAAGTCATCTCACTCAGCGGCAAAATTGGCCACGCCTCCGGGCAGCTATTTGGCCAGAGGAAGACCAACCGGCTATCTAAATGAATAGGGAGAGAGCTGTATCTCCATTTTCCGAGGTCTAAGGGACATAAAAAACAGCCTTTTTCTTTACAGGCATCTTGGACTGCGCATGCGCAATACTTCACGACAGTCTTCATTTACGGCAGGCACTGACAGCAAGACGTCATCTTACGCTCACAGCAGAGACAGGAGTTTGCTCACAGTCAACTTTCCCAGATCATGCCACAATTTTGGATAAAGCATTACAAAATTTATGTACACAAAGTAGTATAAACTGCTGATCATGTGTTTTAAAATGTCGCTGTTGAAAATGACTTCCAAGTGTCGCAAAAACGTGACCGCGTAGGACCAGCAAAATGATTGGAGCAACGGCACCAGAAGAGGCGGGACATGTGCAAACACCGGCCATCTTGGCGTTACGTAGTTTCCCTATGCATTTCAATGGGAGTGATATGTCTCCTCTTATTATAATGTCTCTGGCAGTACATGTTGTACTTCCTGTCTGTCACCTCATCATTATTGTTGGGTGTAATGTTTTAATGATCAAGGTCTTTATTAGCAGCCATGTTGGGACAAACACACAGTTTTGTTTTGTTGCACTGTCCTGATAATCTGTATACATACGCTGCTGCCGAACTACACACCAGTCTTGATCCAAGTGCCGCATTTCACACAGCACATTGAAAAAACTTGAACTACAACAACCCCTCCTCCCTCCTGTACCCCCCTCCCGCCCTCCCTCCTATCTCCCCCCCTCCCTCTTATGTCCAACCCATGGACTGTATAGAAGAAATGGACGTAACATCCGTGACAGTGGTGTGCACAAGGAGGGAGGGGGGGGCAAAAACATGCGCTAAAGTGCCCTCTTCAGTGGCAAGAACGTGCTATATGTGTCCTGTTTTTTTCTTTTCGCCCCCGCCCTTCAAAAAGTCTGTGCACACCACTGATCCGTGACGTCACCTATTGGTTTGCGCCATCTTGACAACAACAACAGGAAACAACGTTTAACACCTCAAACTCTGTCATTTCACATTTAATCAACTAAACAATGAATGTGATCAATAATCATCAGATTGATCAATAATGACAGTAATCATTATCTACAGTCCTGATATTAACACTCACCTGCCTCACACTGTTTTCCTCCTTCTGCTCTGATGACTGTAAACTGAAGTCTGTACAGACGTTCACCTTTACTCCCTACCTGTCTGCTCCTCCCTCCTTCTGCTTTACTGGAAGTCACATGACTGTCATTTATGATCTCTGTGAAGCTTTATGACTGTGTGTGTGCTGCTTGGTACAAACAGACACAAAGACTTCCTCATGGTGTCATACTGAGTCGTGTTGCTGTCTGCAGTTGAAATCATTGTTTGTTGTGTTTATTTACATGTTTGTGTTTAGTTGCTTTCTTTAGTTATTATTTTGAGTGCAGCATTTTCTTAGTTTGAGTTTATTGACTCAGGTGAACACAATGGAGGCAGTGATCACACACATGGACTGACAGCTGCTTCAGCCAATCAACAGCTACAGGCTGGCCACACCGGCCAATGGTGACTCAGGGGAGGGTTTCTCTCCTTCTATACAGACAGAGCAGCAGGTTAGACTGAGATCACACACCTTGTTAGTCGTGGAGGACAGACGCAGCAGTGGAGGCCTTTGGATGTGAGCAGCAGGAGTTTCTGCTTAAAGCTGGTTGTAGAATTAATGCTTTTTGGTTTCAATGTATTCTGCTGTTCTTAACAAAAACATCTTTAAAACTATTGATGAGGTTCTTTCAGGATTCTTATGGAACAATAAAGCTCCTAGGATCCGTAAATCGAAGCTTGACAAGCGCAGTTTCAGGAGCGGGAACACACACCAATCACAACCCTTCCGGCTCCTATATAAACAGACCTAACCAGCTGCCCCCTCGTTCGCTTGCATTCGTGTTTCTCCCGTCTGTGCTAGAACAAACAATCTCGTCAACAAGTTACTAATTAATAGTAACTTACCAGTCTCCACGGCATGGATTTCTTGTCTCTGTCTCCCTCCGACGACGAGGTCTTTGGAGGTATACTGGTTACCCAACGCCAGGGTCTCCAACCAGCTGGAGAAGTCGCCATAGCCTCGACGTCCGAGGCACCACCTTCCCGGCCCCCAAACCAGCCAAGGAAGCGGTCGACTCCCGCTAGCTCCGTGTCCTCTATCGTCACCATCCCGCCCGGATCATCTCTCCTAAACCTCCAAGACTACAGTTCTTCCGACGAATCCTCCACCTCGCCAGGTACACCTCCTCCACCAGCCAAAAGAGGACGCGACGCTTCGAGGACTTCCTCCAGAAGACCCCGCAGTCATCCAACTCCCTCACCTGCGAGGATAACTCCAGCCCCCCACGTGCGCTCCGACAACGGCGTCTCCACCCGCAGCCGCTCGATGCGCCACCATGCCCCACCAAGGTCCACTGCCAGCCAGTTCTCCTCAAATATCTCTGACTGGACCGTGGCCACCCTCCAAAAGACACTCCGAGAGAGGGGAATCCACTTCAGCCGTGCCGACAACAAGGCCAAACTTTTCAACTGCCTCATGGCCGCCTGCTGCTCCCACACCACCGTCCCCACTGGCGTCCCTCCAAGCGACGTCAGCACGCACGCCGCACGGAATGACATCAGAACCCCGCCCAGAGATGTCACTTATTCCCAGCCTCCAGCCTCCAATCCAAAGAGGAGGAAGAGCTCGTCAAGGCTCAAGGAAGCTCCGGTTACCGCCCACCACACGAATCCTGCGCATTCAGTCAGGGAAAAGGAACCTGGCACCGGGATGCCAGGACACCCAGCCTTCTCCTCACAACCAGCTCACCTCCCCCGTTCAGCAGCTACGGCTGGCACCGGGTTGCCAGTACGTACTGCTTCTCAGCATCAACACACTTACGTAGCAGCTCACCATGGCACCGGGATGCCTGAAAGCTTTGCTGCTCCCTCCGTTCAACTTCAATCGATGCATCAAGGGGCGCGCGGCACCGGGATGCCAGCGCCTACAGCCTGCTTCTCCTCCTTCCAGCAGCAGCAGGCTGCCTTGGCAGGAGCTGATAGCACCGAGATGCTAGATCCATTCACAGCTCCTTTCAGTCATTACCCGAGCTCAGTGTCTCGCGGGACGTATGGCACCGGGATGCCTGCGCCCCCAGCACTGGTTTCGGCTCAAAATCAGCAGGTTGCCCCGGCAGGAGTCTTTGGCACCGGGATGCCAGCCTCCCACGCCGACCTACTTTACGGGCAGCCAATTCAACCAAGCGAGGTCACCGGCACCGGGCTGCCGGTCCTTCCCGCACCACACAATCCTGCAAGATTCACCCTGCTTACAGCCAATCCAACTACGCGTCCCCCCGCATCACTCGTCTCCCGTCCATCGCCCGTCCCCACCAACATAAGAAAACAAATATTAGACGGTAATTACGTAGACCTAGCCTTATTACTTCTTCCCTCCCTCCAACAATCACCAGTCGATAGACAAACCGACGATCCAGTAAGGTGTTCCCACCAAAAATCATCCTCCGGTTTCAGGGAACTTAATCCCACAGAATTTGCTTATACATTTTCCCTGTACAGAGACGTCCTCTGCTCCAGGTTTCCGGCACGACGCCAAGAACTGGATGACTATATGTCAATCGTCCTCAATTTGGCACTCCGTTTTGGTGATTTCGGTTTCTATCAATACCACATCCACTTTGCTTCCGAAGCAGCAGCCCGCCTCCAACAATTTAGGTTGAGGTTACATACTGGGGCACATTAGACACAGAAACGTATTGTCGTATCTTTGCCGCCCGAGCTGCTCAGCCTTGTAGCCTTTGCGGCGCACCTTCCCATCCCGCATCCGCCTGCTCTATCCCGGCCAAGATCAATAGACAACATAATCCGACCAGGAGTTATGCTCTTCCCCATACACAATCACCAGCCCCCCCAGCGACTATTATTCCCAGGCCAGTCGTACCTAATCGCCCCCTCTTTTCACCTAACATTAACGGTGTGGACAAGAGGGGCAGACCTATCCTACATCAAGGCGGGCGAACAATATGTAACAACTTTAACGAAGAGGGGTGCAAAATGTCACAATGCCGCTACCTCCATGCGTGCTCCTTCTGCGGCGGCGGACATGCCAGGTCTGCATGCCCGCATAATCCTACTTCCTTCAAGTCAGGTAAGCACCCCTCAACACCTATCAATATCATGGCACTGAAAGCTGCTCTCCGTCACCATCCTGATCCCGCTTTTGTCGAATTTCTTATTACCGGTTTCAAGGAAGGCTTCCACCCCGGTATATCAGTAGAACCATCTGTTTCATTTGAATGTAATAATCTGCAATCAGCCACCAACGACCCAAGCTCTGTCGATCGCCTACTCTCTAAAGAGATCGAGCAAGGCTTCATGATCGGCCCCTTCTCTCAACCTCCCTTCCCTACCTTTCGTATCAGCCCACTCGGCATAGCTACCCGAAAATACTCAGGCAAGCAGCGGATCATTATCGATCTCTCAGCTCCGCACGGCAGCAGCGTCCCTAGCCTTAACAGCCTCATCCCTAGCGAAGATTACTCACTTCATTACGCTACAATAAACCATGCTATCGCTCTCATTAAACGTGCAGGCAAAAATTCATGGCTTTCAAAAGCCGACATCACCAGTGCATTCAAAGTCCTTCCCATCCACCCTGATTTCTGGCGGTTTTTCGGCGTTAAATGGCGAGGTGCTTACTACTTTGCAGTGAGACTCACCTTCGGCTGCAAAAGTAGTCCCAAACTGTTTGACACGTTATCAGAAGCCCTATGCTGGATACTATGTAATAATCACGGCATCCAATTCCTCGTTCATCTCTTAGATGATTTTCTGCTCATCAGCCCACCCTCTTCTCCTCCCGCATCTGGCATAACCACACTGACCGCTGTGTTTGCCGATCTTGGCGTCCCACTATCGGCGGAGAAAACGGAGGGCCCATCCACTTCACTCGAGTTCTTGGGCATCACGCTCGACACTAACTCGTTCCAAGCGTCCCTCCCCATCGAAAAGCTCAAACGTATCTGTCTTCTCATTTCCAACTTCCTCATGGCCCCATCTTGCACCAAACGACAATTACTCTCACTCCTCGGCCACCTTAACTTCGCCCTACGCATTATCCCACAGGGTCGGGCATTCATTTCCCACCTTCTGTCTATCGCCTCATCAGTACCGTCGCTCCTGTCATCCGTCTCACTAAACCCATCTTGTCTCGCCGAGCTGCGCTTATGGCTCCATCTCCTCTCAAACTGGAACGGTATTTCCTTTTTCTACGACGATCAATTAACCAATTCTCTCGATATTCAGCTCTTTACCGATGCCACTCCCTCAGCCGGTTTTGGGGGTTTCTTTAATGGTAGATGGTTCGCTTCGTCATGGCCCCCAGAGATCACGAACAATTGCGAGGTCGCTTCCTCTGCGCTCTTCGAAATCTACCCAATCGTAGCTGCCGCCGTCCTATGGGGACACGAATGGTCCACAAAATCCATCCTCATACACTCCGATAATCTTTCAGTAGTCGACATCATCAATAAAGGTCGTTCCAACTCTAATTCAATCATGCCATTCATGCGTCGCCTCACATGGCACTCTGTTACCCACCAATACATCCTCCGCGCTGCCCACATCCCAGGCCACCATAATGCTATTGCTGACTCTCTCTCTCGCTTCCTATTTCAGAAGTTCAGAAACTTGGCTCCGAACGCCGACCCGATGCCGACTCCAGTTCCTCCGTATTCAGCATTGACGTTCAATGTATAAATCCATCTCTGGTACCCCTTATCATCGAATCTCAAAAGCACATCATTAACAGCTTATCACCCGCAACACTCTCCTCATACTGGACAGCCTGGAATAATTTTCATCAATTTCATAACCGACATAACATTATTTTCCCCTCATTTGATCTCACCACCGTAATCTGCTACGTTACTTATTCTCATTCTGTCTCGAGGATAAAAACATCTACCATCAAATCCTACCTCAGCGGCATTAGTTTCTTCTCGAAACTCATCACCGGTACTCCCAGCCCAGCCTTAAACCATCCCCAAGTAAAGTCTCTTCTCTCCGGTCTCCTCCGCCAAGAACCAGCCAAACCTCCTAAACGGCTTCCTCTTACCGCCGAACTACTGTCCGCCTGCGTAAACACTATTCGCTCCGGTTACCAAACTCCTCACATCGCCCTGACCCTCGAAGCTATGTTCGTTTTAGCCTTTTACGGTTTCCTCAGATGCTCAGAGTTCACCGCATCTTCATCCCATTTCGACCCGTGCCGTCATGCTTGCATCTCCGACTTATCAATGTTTTCTGACGATACCATAGTACTCCATCTGAAGAAAACAAAAACGAATCAATCCGGCCATCCTACTCCCGTCTTCTACTTTAAAAGTCAGTCTTCTTTAGATCCATTCGCCATCCTTTCTAACTATCTTCTCTACCGAAAATCCCACGGCACACCTCTATCTCACCCTCTTTTCATCTCTGAATCCGGTCAAATAACCTCTCGGTCCTGGTTCCATCATCATTTACGCCAAATACTGTCGTTGTCCGGTTTATCACCCACGCATTACTCCGGGCACTCCTTTAGGATCGGTGCCGCGACTTCAGCATCCCGCAACGGCATACCCGAGCACTTCATTCAAATCATGGGCCGCTGGGCCTCGTTAACATACCATCGATATATCCGCTCAGACCTCAACGACCTAAGATCCGCACAAGCACGCCTTAAATAACTGGAGGTTTTTGGGGGTTCGTCGCTGCCCGGGCGCAGCGGCGGATCCTTCAGTCGACCTCCCCACACCGCATCCAGATCTCCGTACGAAGACCACGCATCATCAACCATGCACATTCATTCATTCATTCATCCATTCTGTCAATAAATCTGTTAAATCGTATCTCATTGGTGATGTGTTCCTTGCTCGTGAATCACTATTACAAAATGTTCTATTATATTATTGGTCATCACATATTCAGAAGATAACTTATTGGCTTAACTTTGCAGACATGGTACCGTTCAACCCCTCTGGCTTTACTGACAATCCAGTAGTGTGATCCACACTTAGGATTTCAAGTTCCTGCCAGCTTCCTCTAGAACACCTCTACTGAGAAACCAGTACAGGAAAAGAGGGGAGGTACTGCATTATACATGTGTTAATACCTGCAATAAAGAAATGAATATTAAAAAACAAAAAGCTGGTAGATTGTTCTAGGACCAGTGGATGATACCTGGAGGTGAGGGGTCAGCAGAGGAGGGCTTGGAGAGGGGTCAGAGCAGGCCAGACTGAGACAGCAGCACTGGAGGCCGGAGCTTCTGCTTAAAGCTGTGAGAGACTGCTGGCTGTTGTTCTCGGTTCCAGGAGTGAAGAAGAGGGATCGTTGGTGGTTTGGGCCTAACCTTCCTTCCTTCCTTTCCTTCCCTTCCTTCCTTCCTTCCTTTCCTTCCTTCGGTTCCAGGAGTGAAGAAGAGGGACCGTTGGTGGTTTAGGCCTGACCGATGTCATCTGGATAGAGAGCTAGAGCCAGGACTGGGAGTACGACAGGGAGCCTTCATGGACTGATTAGTTTAAGACCTTCCTTCCTTCCTTCCTTCCTTCCTTCCTTCCTTTCCTCCCTTCCTTCCTTCCTTCCTTCCTTCCTTTCCTTCTTTCCTTCCTTCCTTCCTTCCTTTCCTTCCTTTCTTTCCTTCCCTTCCTTTCTTCCTTCCTTCCTTCCTTTCCTTCCTTCCTTCCCTTCCCAGACCCCAACCCAGACCCCAGACCTAGACCCCAACCCAGACACTAACCCAGACCCTAACCAGATCCCAACCCAGACCCTAACTCAGACCTTAACCCAGATCCCAACCCAGACCCCAACCCAGACCCTAACCCAGACCCCAACCCAGACCCCAATCCAGACCCTAACCCAGACCCCAACCCAGACCCTAACTCAGACCCTAACCCAGACCCCAACCCAGACCCTAACCCAGACCCCAACCCAGACCCCAACCCAGTCCCCAACCGAGACCCCAACCCAGACCCTAACTCAGACCTTAAGCCAGACCCCAACCCAGACCCCAACCCAGACCCCAACCCAGACCCCAACCCAGACCCCAACCCAGACCCCAACCCAGACCCCAACCCAGACCCTAACACAGACCCTAACCCAGACCCCAACCCAGACCCCAACCAAGACCCCAACCCAGACCCTGACCCAGACCCCGACCCAGACCCTAACCCAGACCCAGACCCTAACCCAGACCCCAACCCTCACCCAGACCCAGACCCTAACCCAGACCCTAACCCTTTTATACTAAATATAACATTTAATATGTTTATATTTTGGGCCACTTCAGGAAAAGTAATCAGATTTCACAATAAAAGAAGATTTGTGGTGTTTTTACAAGCTGTTAAATGATGAGGAGGAGGAGGAGGAGGAGGAAGAGGAGGAAGAGGAGGGGGAGGAGGAGGAGGAGGAGGAGGAAGGGGCATCGTCGTCTCCTGGATTAGAAATCCGGCTGGTTAAATTAGGAGGATTTATTCTTAGCTGCTGCTCCTCCTCCTCCTCCTCCTCCTCCTCCTCCTCCTCCTCTCTGAGGCATTAATTACTTCCCTCCTCTCAGACTAATAATACCCTCACTGCTGCTGAACCCAAAAAACAGGAACCAGAAAAGAGCAGGAAGATGGTTAGCATGGATGTGGCTAACAGACAAGCTAACCAGCCTGATACCTTTCACAATAAAAGTCCTAACTCAGAGAAGTCAGACAGGAAGTTTCACATAGAAGTGATGAAAACTGAGGATGTGACTGACAGTTAATTGGACCAATAGGAGAGCAGCAGAGTTCCCGCCCCCAGAACTTTTGTCCAATCAACATAAAGATTAGAATTAATCCTGAAATCATCATCATCATCATCATCACCATCATCCTTATCATCATCATCATCACCATCATCCTTATCATCATCATCATCCTCATCCTCATCATCCTCATCATCATCCTCATCATCCTCATCCTCACCATCATCATCATCCTACTCCTCCTCATCACCATCATCATCCTCATCATCCTCATCATCATCTTATTCTTCATCATCACCATCAACATCCTCATTATCATCATTATCTTAGTCTTCATCATCATCATCATCATCTTATTCTTCATCATCACCATCAACATCATCATCGTCATCATCATCTTATTCATTACCATCAGTCAGACAGTTTACATCCAATGACCTTTGACCTGCTGATGAATGATGATGAAGATGATAAAGATGATGCTGATGAAAATGATGGTGATGAAGATGATGAAGATGATGCTGATGAATATGATGATGAAGATGATAAAGATGATGCTGATGAAAATGATGGTGATGAAGATGATGAAGATGAAAATGATGGTGATGAAGATGATGAAGATGATGCTGATGAAGATGATGATGAAGATGAAAATGATGGTGATGAAGATGATGAAGATGATGAAGATGATGGTATGTAAAGGGTTCATATTTAACATGTTAACATGTAATAATAAAGTCCTGTAGATGATGAAGATGATGAAGATGATGCTGATGAAGATGATGATGAAGATGAAAATGATGCTGATGAAGATGATGAAGATGAAGATGTTGCTGATGAAGATGAAGATGATGGTATGTAAAGGGTTAAAAGACTATTGTGTTCATATTTAACATGTTAACATGTAATAATAAAGTCCTGTAGATGTCTTCAGGTTGTTGAGACTCAGATCCAGCTCTCTCAGATGGGAGGGGTTGTCCTTCAGAGCTGAGACCGGATAATCACAGCTGATCTCTGACAACCAGTAGTCCATCAATCTGAATAAAAAATAAATGATGAAGATGAAAATGATGCTGAGGAAGATGATGAAGAAGATGATGATGATGATGATGATGATGATGATGATGATGATGATGAAGATGTTGCTGATGAAGATGATGCTGATAAAGATGACGAAGATGAAGATGATGATGATGAAGATGAAAATGATGCTGATGATGAAGATGATGCTGATGAAGATGATGATGATGGTGATTATGTTGCTGATGAAGATGATGCTGATGAAGATGAAAATGATGCTGATGATGAAGATGATGCTGATGAAGATGATGATGATAAAGATGACGAAGATGAATATGATGAAGATGATGAAGATGATGCTGATGAAGATGATGATGATGATGATGCTGATGAAGATGTTGCTGATGAAGATGATGATGATTAAAATGATGCTGATTAAGATGATGCTGATGAAGATGATGCTGATGAAGATGAATATGATGAAGATGATGATGATGAAGATGATGATGATGATGAAGATGATGAAGATGATGCTGATGAAGGTGAAGATGATGCTGATGATGAAGATGATGCTGATGAAGATGTTGCTGATGAAGATGATGAAGATGATCAAGATGAAAATGATGCTGCTGCTGATGATGATGATGATAATGAAGATGATGCTGATGAAGATGTTGCTGATGAAGATGATGATGATGATGAAGATGATGAAGATGATGATGATGATGAAGATGAAAATGATGCTGGTGATGAAGATGTTGCTGATGAAGATGAAGAAGATGAAGATGAAAATGATGATGGTGAATATGATGGTGAAGATGATGCTGTTGATGAAGATGATGCTGATGAAGATGTTGCTGATGAAGATGACGATGAAAATGATGCTGATGAAGATGATGATGAAAATTATGATGATGAAGATGAAGATGATGGTGATGCTGATGAAGATGATGATGAAGATGACGAAGAAGATGATTATGAAGATGATGAAGATGATGATGACGCTGATGAAGATGATGAAAATGATGCTGATGAAGATGATGCTGATGAAGATGATAATGAAGATGAAGAAGATGATGCTGATGAAGATGATGTGATGCTGATGAAGATGAAGATGAAGGTATGTAAAGGGTTCATATTTAACATGTTAACATGTAATAATAAAGTCCTGTAGATGATGATGAAGATGATGAAGATGAAGATGATGAAGATGATGTCCTGTAGATGTCTTTATTTTCTCACATTTAAAGTCTGTGTGTTGAAACATTTGTCCTCTGAGCCTCTGCTGCCACCTGGTGGCCTCCTGCAGCATCACACCACTCTGCTTTAAATCACACAGTCCATGATAGAAACAGCAGATGGGATTTAAAGCTGATGATCACTGATGCTATTCTAATAAAGATGATGATGATGGTGAAGATGATGATGAAGATGATCACTGATGCTATTCTAATAAAGATGATGAACATCAGTCAGCGTGCCTCATAAAAGTCAGACTTTTAAGAATTATTTAATTAATTTCTTTTATTTTTTACCCCAAATTAAAGTTTTTATTTTTCAGAGAAAGAATCCAGATTTTTTTTCTTATGAATTTAAAACCACAAGTTTGACTTAATGTAATAATCCTGACTTTGATCTAAAGTCCAGCTTAGTTTTTATTTTATTAACTTTTATCTTTATAAACTGAATTCAGACATTTTTCTCCTTTCAAGTCTAACTTTGGGAATCCAGTATATTTAAGATGTAAAGCTGATTAAATTGAATCAAAGTGAACTTTATTTGATGAAATGTTGAGTTTATCCTCAGAAATGACATTTAAATAGAATTATGACTCTCCATCTGCTGTGACCAGGTTTCTCTTTATTCATAATTCTGACTTGTTATTTTCTTGAAGTTTTTTTTTGGCTCAGAGTTTTGACCAATAATCTGAGATGAATGTCACTTTCTCCTGGTGTGATTTATTAGTTTGATGTTTCAGACAGAAAGAGTCTGAACGGAGTCTCAGCTGAAGCCTCGCTGTTTGTTTCAGGATGTTTGAAAAGAAAAAAGTCTGAATAAAAAGATGAAGAAATAATATATATATAAATATAATATTTCATGCTTTCTTTTCCTCTGACAGTAAACTGAAGATCTTTGACACGTTTGACGTCACTTTAAATTTATTGAAAACATTTTTCATCATTTTATTTACAGATAAAACTAAAAACTGAGAAAACAATAATCAGTGATCAATAATAAAAATCTAAAACTGCTGATTGAAATGAGATCTAATAAAGACAGTGAGATAATAATATAATGATTACAGTAATAATAGTAATGATAACAATAATATAATAATAAGCAGGGAGATAAAAGCTTTTTCATGAACTCAACCTGAATTAAAAAACAGGATTAAAGTTGATGAGTTTTAGTGGATTTGACGTCTGAGTCCAGAATGAATGATTTTTTATTGTCATTATATAAATCCATAATGAAATGAGCTCAGAGTGTTTTCCAGTCATAATGATGAAGTGTGCAGATCTCTGGCTCCTCCTTGTGGACGCAGACTGAACTGCAGCTTCCATCATTCTAACACATTGTTCAGCATGTTTTCAGCTTTGGATCTAAACATAAAAGCAGCTCAGAAATGGCCGGACCCTCTACTCTGCTGCTCTGACTGTGGTAAAACAGCCACGTCTCACTCTCTCCCAGCAGTAATCCTTCTCCTGCTGAAAGTCACAGTCAATTCTCTTCTGCTTCATTCATTAGTTTTAGTCCTCGTTAACTCTCAGTGTGATTCTGAGACGCTTGATAGATATGAGCCCAGGCTCACAGTCTGACTTATAACACCTGGTTTTATCTTTTCTGCATCAAACTGCTCATGTAGAACTCATCTGTAAAGTGCTGACTTCAGCTAAATCCAGAGATAACTGTTCAGTTCGGAGTCAGTTAAGAGACTTAAGTGGAGACGACAAAATCCAGATCCAGACTCCAGATGGATCATCAGGATCCAGCTGATCCTCTCTCAACACTCCTGGATGTTCACTCTCACTCTGACAGAGATCACTTCCATCTGATGAGAGAAGAAAGAACAGAGGAGATAAATGAGTGTTTAGTGAGAATCACTTGATCAGCTGTCAGTCAGCGATGCAGCACATCCAGTATAAAGAGCAGCAGGGACTTCAGTCCTGTTCAGACCAGAATTGGAACAGCTGTGCAGCGTAGCTTGCTTCCTTTCAGCTCTCATGTTAACGTGTTGGAGTGAACACACTGAGCTCCAAGCTCATACACCTGCACACACTTTTACTATCAAGTGTGTTTCCTCTGCAGATTTCACTCAAGTACACAGAGGAAATAAAGTGCTGAGAGTCATGAACACATCATTACTGCAGAAACAGAGACATTCACTCATCAGTTTACTGATGGATTTACTGCTGATACATGTCAACTCTTATCAAAGTTTAAAGCTACAGAGTCTCTGTGGGATTTGAAGATGTCTCCTGCTGTTAAGTCATCACATGACAATCAGTCAGAGCTCTCAGCTAAACAGCTGCTGTGATTCCTGGACTTCAGCAGAGGTTCTGGTCTGTATAAAGACCACATGGTTACTAAACGTAATGATGCTTGTGTGAAATCAGAGCCAGTGATTTGCAGGCTGCAGTCAGACTGATCTTAGAGCTCTGACAAAGATGAACTGATCAATAGTTTAGTGTTGAAATGAGAGAACAAACACTTTGAGATCAGATTTGATGATGAGGATCACTGTCTCTATACATCTTGT
This sequence comes from Scomber colias, assembly GCA_021039105.1. NCBI lineage: Eukaryota > Metazoa > Chordata > Actinopteri > Scombriformes > Scombridae > Scomber > Scomber colias. The sequence goes on along the minus strand of JAJDFG010000269.1, from coordinate 145,402 downwards.
AAGGCTGTCAGCTGTAATCCAGCTTTATTTCCTGCAGACATCAACACAACAACAACAGTCGTCTTCACATCAACTCAAACACATGATCACAACAAGCTTCTGGCTCATCTGATTGGCTGACTGTTCTCTCTCTCTCTGTCTTTCTGTCCAATCCTGAAGCCTGTCACCATTCTCCTCTCACAGCTTCACTGAGGAAAGCAGCACTGAGAAGGTTGGAGCTTCACCAGGAAATACTGGATCTTTGCTTTGATACTGACTGTGTTTAATACTAAACTGCTGAAACCAGCACAGACTGACTCCAACTCTCTACTGACCTCAGAGTCTCCAGTCTGCAGTCTGGACTCTGCTGAAGATCAATCAGCTGCTTCACGTCTGATTCCTTCAGGTTGTTGACGCTCAAATGCAGCTCTCTCAGATGGGAGGGGTTGGTCTTCAGAGCTGAGGCCAGATAATCACAGCTGATCTCTGATAAACTGCAGCCCCTCAATCTGAATAAAGAATAAATGATGAAGATTAAAATCCATTTATAATCCAATCAGATGTGTTCAGGTTTTAAATGTGTACTAGTGAGTGTGTGTGTGTGTGTGTGTGTGTGTGTGTGCGTTTGCGTGTGCGTGTGCGTGTTGTGAAGGATCAATATCAATGATCAGACATTATTGATTAAAACACATTAAAGAATATAATAAAGAAATATTTCTCCTTCATCAAGTAAACTGGATCAGTTTCACACAGATATTAGTTGAGAGGATCTTCTGAATACAGATGTGACTCTTTACCAACAATTAGAAACATTCATTTAACAACTAACAGTGAACATTTTCTACACTTTCTTTAACAATCAGTCATCTTTTATAACTACACACTAAACTTTGTACAGTCAAAAATGAAAATATGGAAACAAATGAAGTTCATGATGTAAGTTATGTATGAACATAAATTAGGTTCAGATGTTGTGAGTCAGTGAACTCACTCCAGAGTCTCCAGTTTGCAGTCTGGTCTCTCCAGAGAACCACACAGCTGCTTCACACCAGAATCCTCCAGGTCGTTCCAGCTCAGATCCAGCTCTCTCAGATGGGAGGAGTTGTAATTCAGAGCTGAGGCCAGATAATGACAGCTGATCTCTGACAAACTGCAGTCCCTCAATCTGAATAAAGCATAAATGATGAAGATTAAAATCCATTTATAATCCAATCAGATGTGTGTGTGTGTGTGTGTGTGTGTGTGTGTGTGTGTATGTGTGTGTGTGTATGTGTGTTTGTGTGTGCGTGTGTGTGTGTGTGTGTGTGTGTCTGTGTTCGTGAGACATTATTCATTAAAACATTAAATAATAATAATAAAGAAATATTTCTCCTTCATCAAGTAAACTTGATGAGTTTGAAACAGAACATTTAGAACTAAATTCCCTCTTTGAGTTTGGATCCCTCCACTGCAGCTCAGCAAGGAAACACTGAAGAAACACAAACATACTTACTTGATATGTGGAACTCAGACTGCTGAAGCCTCATATTAGTTTACTCTCTGGAAGTCATTTTTACTCACTACAAGACTGTGGATTTTAAATTCCTGAAAACATTTACATTCTACACATTTGTGTTCAACAAATCCTGAAAATTATGAACCAAACATTTGAAACTTCACTGAAGAATTTAAATTTAATAAAAAGAAATAAATCTACCAAAGCTACAGTCAGTGAACTCACATCAGAGTCTTCAGTTTACAGTTTGGACTCTCCTGTACAGCAGACAGCAGCTTCGCTGCTGTTACAGACAGTTCGTTGAGTCTCAGGTGCAGCTCTGTCAGATGAGGGTTGGACTTCACAGCTGAGGTCACAACTTCACAGTCAGTGTCTGAGAGTCTAAAGTCAGTAAGTCTGTAATGACACAAATATTACAACATATTATCATGAAGTGGCTCAAGGTTCAGACTAACAAGGAGAACACATGTTTGAATCTCAAAAACAAAAACAATGTATTAAAGTAAGTTATTAACAAACTAAATGTAAACTCCATGTGTAATGTGTAGAATCAGTAGTGTAGGGAGGTGCATGGATGAGGGGAAATGTGTGCTAGACAATAACAAACACATGAAGCAAAGAAAGAAAAGAGATGTTGCTGGTGGAAGAGAGAGGGAGACACTGAGCAGGCCAGCTTTGATAAGGTGATCCAGCCTAAAGCCCAGCTGATGCTTCAGCCTGATGACTCCATTATTATTAGTATTAGTATTATCGATGAAACTCATTTTATTAACATTAGTTCTTCACATCAGTGGTTCAGATAATATTTTAAAATCATTTTATTCATTTAATATAAAACAACAGTTGAGAGATAAACAGGAAACAAGAGGAGAGAGATCAGTGGAAGCTGCAGTTATACTGGAAGCATCTTAACCAGTAAGCTACCAGAACACTCCCAGTTCAGCTGATGCTGTCTCACTGTGCTTGAATGAAACAATCATTCTCATCACTCTCTCTGACCTGCACACTTTAATCTTTGTTTAGCTTTAATCTTGCAGATGAAGGAGAGAACATGGAGTTACATTGAGGCTTCCATAATGTGCACAGTGTGTGTGTGTGTGTGTGATCTGATCCCATGTCTGTCTCCACTAAGTTAACATGAGGACATCTTGATTAGAAAACCACTTTTACTGTCCACATCATTAAATATCAATGTATTCAATTCTACTCACTTCCCTCTTTACAATAAAAAGATGAACTGATGAGAAATAAAAGGCTCCATTGCTCGGTTCAACACACTCAGGGGTTTAGTCTCTTCTTTGGAAAATGAAACAGATCTTATTTTAAACTCTTAATCATAGTGTTAAAAACAGTGTGTGATTATATATGATTTACAGAAGCTGCTCATGTAATAATAACTTTACTGCATTCACTGATAACTGTAAAATACTGATATATGTTGTGATAAAATGCTGCTGTAATAAAACCTCAACCACAACCTCTAAAGTCCTTCATGTGTTTCACCAGGTTTGAATGAATCCTCCAACACACAAAGGAAGAGAAAGAGAAGAAAACACTGTCAAATCCAATAATGACTAGAAATAAATAGAATAACTGTTCATTAACTTAACAGCTATAAACAAGTAGAGCACTATTCTAACTATAATAAAACATTTATATTATTTATATTTGAAGAACTGAACTACTAATCTACACTGATTTATAATGTTAATCACATCTGGACTTACAGAGCCTTTCTGCAGTTCCTCACAGCTGGGATCAGTGTCCGTCGTCCCTCCACTGATGTGTTGTACTTCTCCAGATCCAACTCATCCAGAACCTCCTCTGACATCTGCAGCATGTAGGCCAGAGCTGAGCAGTGGATCACAGAGAGTTTCTTCTCTGATCTGTTCTCTGACTTCAGGAACTCTTGGATCTCCTGATGTACCGAGCGGTCGTTCATCTCCATCAGACAGTGGAAGATGTTGATGCTTCTGTCAGGAGAGATATCATCACTGTTCATCTCCTTCAGGTTGTTGATGACTCTCTGGATGGTTTCTGGACTGTTGTCTGTCTGACCCAGCAGGTCTCCTAAGAGACTCTGGTTGGACTCCAGAGAGAGGCCATGAAGGAAGCGGACAAACAGGTCCAGGTGGCCATTTTTACTTCTGAGAGATTTCTCCATGACTCTCTTCAGGAAGTCATCCAGAGATGAGTACCTATAGTATCCTCCCAGGAAGTCCTCCAGTACCTTTGTCTTCCTGCTGGTGTAACAGTGGTACAAGTAGACTGCAGCCAGAAACTCCTGAACGCTCAGATGAACAAAGCTGTAGACTGTTGTCTTCTGGTGTTTCTCTCTTTTGAAGATCTCTATACAAACTCCTGATAACACCGCGGCCTCTGTGACATCAAGACCACACTGCTCCAGGTCTTCTTGGTAGAACATGATGTTTCCTTTCTCCAGTTGTTCAAACGCCAGCCTTCCCAGCTTCAGAAAAACTTCAATGTCATCCTCTGTCAGCTCCTCATCATACTTCTTCCTCTTTGTCTTGTATGCTTCATACCTGTTCTTCTTCATCTTTGTCTGAACCAGCAGGAAGTGTGAGTACATGTCAGTCAGGGTCTTGGGCAGCTCTCCTCTCTGGTCTGGAGTCAACGTGTCCTCCAGAACTGTAGCAGCGATCCAGCAGAAGACTGGGATGTAACACATGATGTGGAGGCTCCTGGATGTCTTGATGTGTGAGATGATTGTGCTGGACTGCTCTTCATCCCTGAATCTCCTCCTGAAGTACTCCTCCTTCTGGGCGTCAGTGAAGCCTCGTACTTCTGTTACCCTGTCCACACATGAAGGAGGGATCTGATTGGCTGCTGCAGGTTGGGTAGTTATCCAGATGAGAGCTCGGGGAAGCAGCTTCCCCTTGATGAGGTTTGTCAGCAGCACGCTGACTGATGACTTCTGTGTGACATCAGACACGACCTTCCTGTTGTTGAAATCCAGTGACAGTCTGCTTTCATCCAGGCCGTCAAAGATGAACAAAACTTTACAGCCAGCGAGCTTCTCTGCTGTGAGCTTCTGTAATGTTGGATAGAAATGACAGATCAGTGTGATCAGACTGTGCTGCTCATCTTTGATCACGTTCAGCTCTCTGAATGGAAGTGGAATCAGCTGACTGATCTCTTGGTTTTCAGAGCGCTGTGCCCAGTCTAGAGTGAACTTCTGCACTGTGAAGGTTTTTCCAACGCCAGCGACGCCGTTCATCAGAACCACTCTGATGTATTCCTGTTGGTCATGTAAGACTTTAAAGATGTCCTGACACTTGATTGGAGTGTCATGGAGGATCTTCTTCTTGGAAGCTGTTTCAAGCTGGATCACCTCATGTTGGGTATTAACCTCGTTACTCCTTCCCTCTGTGATGTAGACCTCAGTGTAGGAGCTGTTGAAGAGTATTTTCCTTCCTGCTTCATCAGTTTCTTCAGTCAGATGTTGACATCTTGTTATCAGAATGTGTTGATGTTCATCTAAACCCTCCTGCTTTCCACTTTGTGCTGGAAGAGAAGAAAAATCTAGATGTGAACATCTCTGTGTGTTTACATGTATTTATGTAAGCAGGTTACTCAGAGAAAGGTTAGCTGGGTAATCAGGGAACATGTTAACATGCACAGTACTGGTTACTGTCAATCTGTACAAGCAACAAATCAGTGATCAGATTTCTCCTCTACACTGACTTTATTCTCAAAGCATGTCTTTCTTATTTTATCAGTATTAGTAACAGAAGATGTTTATCAGTCCTGACTTTTTCTCTGTTTTGCTCTGTGTGTCTGAGTCACAACTTTTCCTCACAGCCTGAATGTGTCTGAATTCAACAGTCAAATGTTAAGTGGTGGAAACTAAATTATTTAGACTTCTAGAGGATCATTTGTGTTAGTTTGAGTTTTAGTTGGACTTTAAACTTAAGGATGAATCACTCTGAGTAATGATCTCTACTTTCATTCAGCTACTGTCACTCTGAGCTGCTCTACAGTCTTTGGTTCATGTTACGTGTTTACATGGCAGAGAAATCAACATGTCTATTGAATACATTTAATTAATGAGTATTTGTCCATTTACTCCAAGTTGATGACTCCTGCATCTTGCTGTCTTCGAAGGTGCGCCATCTGGGTATTATTTTGGACTTCACACTCTCATATGACACACTTCACTATCAGACTCAGTTGCTGAGACTCTCATACATGCATTCATCACCTCACGTCTGGACTATTGTGATGCCATCTTGTATGAGGTCCCCAATAAAATGCTGGACAGTCTCAAACCAAACCCTGGCAGCACATCACCCCCCCCCCCCACACACACACACACACACTCAAACAGCTGCACTGGCTTCCAGTTAACTTCCGCATCACTTTTAAACTTCTTCTCCTCACCTATAAATCGCTTCATGCCATTTCACCCCAGTACTTAACGGCCCTCCTCCATCTTTCACAGGACCTGCGCTCCGCCGACTTGGTGGATGAAAAATTTCGCCATTAAACAGGAAGTCCTTATAACTCCTACAGACATCGTCCGATCTACACCAAATTAATCACGCATGTAGAGGGTCCCGCCCTGAATACGTACATGCATCAATACTGTGTCAGCTCCATAGCGCCACCTACTGGATACAATAGCACCCCCTTGAAAATTGAAAAAAAATTGAGCCCCTCAAGTCAGATTGACATACGAAATTCGGTACACATATGTATCTTGTAAAGACGCACAAAAAAAGTCTCTTGGACACATGATGTCACTCCAACAGGAAGTCGGCCATTTTGAAAAATATGTGCGATTTTGGTGTTTTCCACGCCTCGTACTTTAACAAACTCCTCCTAGGGATTTAATCCGACCGACTTCAAATTCACTCAGAAACATCTTGAGACATTGGAGATGAAAAGTTATCAAAAACTTTCTGATTAGGGATTTGGTTGCTTCGTGGCGATGTGAGGAATTTTGATGTTTTCGCCATTAAACAGGAACTGCTGGCCAAACCGTGCCAATCCGACCGACTTCATTTTGACTCTGTGTCATCTCAAGACCTTGAAGATGCGTCACAGCAAGTCTCGCTCAGTAGTGGCGTGGCGGGGGAGCTTGGGCCGGATCATCGCTGCTTGTGTTGACGTAAATCTACTAAAATCAAAGCTGACACTTTAATGTAGAATCAGATATTTTCTTTAAATTGTCCAAATACTTACTGTGTGAGCAGTGAGGTGTCTCAGTTTTTGGTACTGTTGCCTCACAGCTAGAAGGTCCTGGGTTTGAACCCTTGTTGTCTCCGGTCGTCTCTGTGATGAGTTTAGATGTTTCCCCAGTGTTAGTGTGGGTTTCTGCTGGTTGCTCTGGTTTACTCCCACCATCAGAAACATCTGTGTTAGGGTTGATACTCCTGTCAGTGCCACTGCTCACTGCTCCTAGAGTATAGGATGGGTCAAATGCAGAGTATCAGCTTTGTTTTAGTGTATGTGAGTTCTGAGAAATGACAATGAAGGAATCTTAATGTAAAATGATTAAACTATATAAAGACACAGGCTGTTTCTCCTCAGATCAGCTGTCTGGATGTGATGTCATGTTTGTCTCTTCCTGTGACTGACCTTCTGATCCTGAGCTGATGTTTGGTAACTTCTTCACCAGATCATTCCTGCTGATCTCCTTCAAAACGCTCTTCATCACCTCCACAGCTCCAGCAGGTTCATATTTCTGCACCATCAGATCCACCACGTCCCACCTGTCCTTTGCCTTCTCCAGCTTGTTCTTTTTGATGGGTCCAATGTCGCCCACCTTTTCTTCCTCGAGAGACCATTTGAAGTCCTTAAATTGATCGTCTTTCAAATCATCCAGGATGTTGAGCAGGTCCCTCTTCGTCATCTTGGCTCTCTGTTAAAATCAGAGAACATTGATAAGAGAACAGTTGTGTTTCTGTCAGTCTGCCAATAGAAACTCATTGTGTGTTTGTACTGGATCTGACTCATTTGACAAACAGCCCAGTTTGCAGTCGTTTAAATGTCAGAGAAGCTCAAGAGGATCTTCAGTAAAAACATCTTACTACAAATCTACTCAGAAGCTGTTCTGGAGCTTTCTATCACATCCAGTTTTCTCAGTTATAGACATGTATGTGTTAAAACGGACTGTTTTCTGTCTTTAATGTAGAGAATAAAAGCTAAAGTGTAATCTCAGCACAAGGTCCAGTTAGTGTTCTGCTTTCACAGCTCACCTGTTTGTTGTGGTTCAGTGAACTCTGGTGTCTTCACGTTCTGATTGGTTGGTTAACGCTGGTGTGAAAACTGTCACCAGAGAGATCCTGAAGATGAGGGTCTGGTCTCAAAGTGAACTGTAGCAGCCGATAACGTTCTTCTTGTATCTACAGCTGAAAACATGTGAGAATAAAGAGATCTGAACTTGTACATGTGTAAACTGTGAATGAATATGACACATCCTGAATATGAATCTCCTGTAAACCCACAGTGTGTTTGTAGAGTCTGAAGCATGCATGTAGTCTGACTGAATCATTTACACACATTTCTATGAGCTGCACAGCTTTGATAAACACATCAGCTGACTCTTTATATTAAGATGCTGAACCTGCTGCAGAAGATCTTCACACTAAACTAATAACTGATGGAGATGGTTTAGTAGAGAGTGTGTTGGTTCTTCAATAAGATATAAAAACTCAATCATCTTCAGGTCAGTTTAAATAGAAACAGTCTCTTACTTTGTGTCTGAGGGTCCAGGTTCATTACTGAAGTTTAGAGGATCATCATCAGACTGCTCACTCTTCATCAACACAGCTGGATGTTAGAGACTCTGCTCCATCCTCATCTTCTGGAGTCTGAGAGGTAAACCAGGAACATCTTACGTCTGTCAGTGCAGCAGCTCTCTCATGTTGTGATCATGTCTAAAAAAGAAGTTATTATTCAGTCAGTGTGACGACCTGCTTCAGTTAGAACTCCACCATCATTATTCAGCTCTGATTCTTCTACGTCATCAGTCCCTGTTACAGTAGGACGCTCCGAGGATCAACTCTGATAATCAGCCCTGTGTACGTGCTGCTGCTGTTTGCTCATAACTGATAAAAGATGACGATGAATGATTCCTCGTATCAAAGTACAGTCACACTGATCTGATGGCAGTTCCAGAGAAATCAAAGTTCACTGTGAGTCTACAACAGTTTGACATTTACTGTAAATCCTCCGTCTACAGTGAAGTAAGAAGCCGGCAATGTTCCAGTCCTGATGAATGATGCTGATAATAAGTTATTTCTCTTTGAGAAGATCAATAAACTCAGCAGCTTCACTCTGTGATTTTAGGATTGTATGAAGAGTTTTGAGAACTCAACACCCTTTGGAGCTTTTTCTGTTGTACAAATAAGAAACACAGTTCAGGTGTTTGTGTCAGAACTGGACCTTTTGTTTCTAACTGCTGATGCTGAACCCTCCTTAAGACCTTCATCATTTCAGCTCATATTCTACTTTTACTACATTTTCATAAACATGTTGAAATAAGTCTGAATATCAGCTCTGTGCTTCTTTTTCTATCTAAAACTGGATATTTATCTCCTGTAAATTCACACTTTATTTGAAGAGTGTGATGCATGCATGTAGTCTGATGTTATAACTTACAGCTTATAAAAATGAAGTCAATCATTAACATAACCATAAACCATTATCAGCACAATTAAAGCATGAACTCTGTGAACTCAGAGCAAAAGATTAAAGACAAACAGTCTGTACAAGTGTCACATTCAGTAATGAGAGAACAGGAAGTTCTCTTTGGCTTTAAACATCTTTTAAACTCTGCTTCTACACTCAAACATGAAGCACTCAATACATTTGATTTATTCATGATTTCAAATATAGTTGTACATTCTCTCAGTAGTTTGGTAAATAGTGAAAATGTATTTTGAATCAATTGATCATTGTCTCTATTTAGAGCTCAGCAGTGAGTCACGTTACATCGCTGTGAGGACCCACAAACCAGGAAAACAACAGCAGGAAACAACGTTTAACACCTCAAACTCTGTCATTTCACATTTAATCAACTAAACAATGAATGTGATCAATAATCATCAGATTGATCAATAATGACAGTAATCATTATCTACAGTCCTGATATTAACACTCACCTGCCTCACACTGTTTTCCTCCTTCTGCTCTGATGACTGTAAAATGAAGTCTGACTGAAAACTTTCAGCTTTGCTTCCTGTTTGTTAGTTCCTCGTTCTGCTTTACAGACTGACCACATAGTTCAGACATATTCAAGGTTTAGACCTGGTCTAGTTAGCTTAGCTTCAGTTTGGAGTCTTTGTCTACAAATATGAATCTCTTTAGCTGTTCCTCTTTATTCACCAGCAAGTCTCTAAATGTGTCAAAGCAACACAACGAGTTCAAAGTGTGTAAAAGTGTGATTGGAGCAGAGAGGAAATGCAGAGTGTGCTAATCATTGACTGTGTCTTCATCACTACCTGCAACCTGTTTCACATCACATGTACATCATCATCCTCATCTGATCCTTTCTTCACATTACAATGTCAATGATACACATATGTTTCATGATTATTGATCTCATGGCTTCTCAGCAGCTGTTCAACACCTGCATGGTAAATGCAACTCAAACCATCTGACACTTTATCACACAGACCACAAAAGCTCCAGTATTTTCTCTTCTTTTCATACTTTTCACAATAATTTACAAAAGTTTTATTACTTTTTCCTGCTGATAAAAATGCATCGAGTATCCTCAATATTAATAACTTTTTATTTTTATTTCACTGATGGAAACAACTTGTGGATGATAATAATCATAATCATAATAATAAGAAGAAACTTCACAAGACTAACTCTTGCAATAACTACTAATATTGCAAGAGTTAGACACATCCTGTCTCAAAATGATGCTGAAAAACTAGTCCATGCATTTGTTACTTCTAGGCTGGACTACTGTAACTCATTATTATCAGGCTATCCTAACAAGTCTCTAAAGACTCTCCAGCTGGTCCAGAATGCAGCTGCTCATGTTCTGACAAACATTAGAAAGAGAGATCATATTACTCCCATCTTGGCTTCACTGCATTGGCTTCCCATAACATTCAGAATAGAATTCAAGATCCTTCTCCTCACCTTCAAAGCTCTCAATGGTCAGGCTCCAGCATATCTTAAAGAGCTGATAGTACCTTATGTACCTACTAGAAGACTGCGCTCCCAGCATGCAGGCCTACTTGTGGTTCCTAGTATCTCTAAAAGTAGAACAGGAGGCAGAGCCTTCAGCTATCAGGCTCCTCTCCTGTGGAACCATCTTCCAGATTTGGTCCGGGGGGCAGACACCCTCACTACATTTAAGAGTAGGCTTAAAACCTTCCTTTTTGATAAAGCTTATAGTTAGGGCTCTTTGAGCTCTTAACTTATGCTGCTATAGGCTTAGACTGCCGGGGGACCCCCATGATGCACTGAGCTCCTCTCTCCTCCTCCCTCTCTCTCTCTCTCTCTATCCATCTATATCCATTAACATTCATGTTCTATTAATGCTTCAATAAGATAAACTTCTTCCCCGGAGTTGTCTGTGCTTTCTGGTTTCACAGGTAATCTGGGCCTGGAGACGTCCGGATGACGGATTCCAGTCCCGGACCTTCTAGTTTCATTATTGATTTTCATTGTGCTTCTATCCTCTATCCTTCCTCTCTCTCCTCTTCCTCTCTCTCTCCTCTCCTTCCTCTCTCTCCTTCCTCTATCCTTCCTCTATCCTTCCTCTCTCTCCTCTTCCTCTCTCTCTCTCCTCTCCTTCCTCTATCCTTCCTTTCTCTCCTCTCAACCCCAACCGGTCGAGGAAGATGTTCTCCCACTCTGAGTCTGGTTCTGAGGGTTCTTCCTGTTAAAAGATGTTCTCCCACTCTGAGTCTGGTTCTGAGGGTTCTTCCTGTTAAAGGGAGTTTATTCTCTCCACTGTTGCTCATGTGGCAATGTTGGGTCTCTTTAAAGTTAAAACCTGAAGAGTTGGTTTAGACCTGCTCTATGTGGAAAGAGCCTTGAGATAACTCTGTTGTGATTTGACGCTATACAAATAAAGATTGATTGATTGATTGATTGAAGAGATGAAGAGCAAGGATTGTTCAGACCAGACTGGAGAAAAAAATCCTCCCAAATTCAACTAAAATGCAGACAAAGAGAATTACATTTACTATTTAAAGACCAACAATATCGAGGGATTTTATACTTGGACACAGGTAAATGTGTTTCTCATTTATATTGAATAAAACTCACCAATCAGGATTCAGAGTTCTTCAAATGTAGAAAGATGAACAGTTCAATGATTTAATCCGACACTTTAACTAAAAGTTTCCTTTGAGTTTCCAGATGAAGTTTCTGCTCTTTACTCACACAGAGATAGATGCTGTTTGACTGCAGATCGCTTTCTTCTTCCTGGTGAATTTACAGTCAACCCTTATAAAGCTGATGTGCATCTGACTAAAAACGCCCCTTCCTGTCATCTTTCAGTTCTGTACAGCCCTCTTGCTCAGTTCCTCATTCAGTTCCAGTCTACGTGATCACAGACACGAAGCATCAAACCTCCAAAAAGACGAACGAGTAGACAACAGAACAACACATTAGTTCATGCAGGACATGGAAGTCATACACCCCAGCTGTAATCAGATGACAGCCACTGATTGAATCTGCACACCTTATCAGTCTGACACCAATCACAGCCATTCTCACCACCAGGCGGTTCCTTTAAATATTACTCCCATCTACACCGTTCTAGCTGGTAAAGCTTGCCTCCACCTTTCTGGTTCAGGTTCCCATCATGGCTCTAGGGTCAATCTGAAATTCATGCCTTTCTTTCGGCCCACTCCAAGGGAGTTTTGCATTGCGCTCTATGTTTCTAGCTCAGTATGCTGCTGGTTAATCCAACGCCAAGTAAAACGGTTTTACCATTTGTTTAATCACACATGAAGACATGTTTAGTACATGTTGTACTTCCTGTCTGTCACCTCATCATTATTGTTCGGGACCTAAATTTGCTGTAAAATCAAAATCAAACTTTATTGTCATTATGAGTCTGAGAGGTGAGAGAGGAAAGAAATGCACGTTGCAGAAAGATTAAGATATTTAAATGATTCAGTCTGACACGTCAACTAAAAGTTTCCATTGAGTTTCTGCTCTATAGTCACGTATATAGATGCTGTTTGACCTCAGCTCGCTCTTTCTTCCTCCAGTTGAATTCCCCGCTCTTAAAACCAATAACCACCACTTCTCATGTGTCAGTTTTGTACACTGCAGCCTGCTCAGTTCCTCATTCAGTTCCAGTCTACGTGATCACAGACACGAAGCATCAAGCAGTATGAAGCAGTACATGTTGTACTTCCTGTCTGTCACCTCATCATTATTGTTGGGTGTAATGTTTTAATGATCAAACCGAGCAAGTCTTTTAGGTCTTTATTAGCAGCCATGTTGGGACAAACACACATTTTTGTTTTGTTGCACTGTCCTGATAATCTGTATACATACGCTGCTGCCGAACTACACACCAGTCTTGATCCAAGTGCCGCATTTCACACAGCACATTGAAAAAACTTGAACTGCAACAACCCGCATTTGCATTGTGCTCTATGTTTCTAGCTCAGTATGCTGCTGGTTAATCCAGGAAACATCTTAGAGTGGAGCCTTCAACGCCAAGTAAAACGGTTTTACCATTTGTTGCAATAAATGGTTTAATCTATAACGAGAGTGCTCCTGACTGAATTGTCATGTATGGAGGGGTTATTTACAGGTTTAATCACACATGAAGACAGGCACGTGCACACATAGGGCCCTAGGGGTGCTTGAGCCCCTGCCCTTTTTGCCTCGTATTAAAAAGTGCCCTCTGTGCGTGTGTGTGTGCGTTTTAAAAAATTACATTAATAAATTCCTCTTAAGGATGTAAAAAAACCCAGCTGTACAAAAATATCCACGGTGATCTACCGTACCCATTTTCTTGTAATACGGGGTTGTTGTGTGTGTTTAGCCTGCTGCTCCTCTGTCTGTTGAGGCTCCGCGCCGTCACAGAGCCGCCAGAGAGAGAGAGAGAGAGAGAGAGAGAGAGAGAGAGAGAGAGAGTGAGCTGCCCCATGGATAACTGAGGAGACGTGACAGTGGAGCAACGTGAACCTGAGTTATGGTCTAACTAGTCGCCGTCCACTTATTCAACGTGCTTAAATATGGGTAATATTTCAGAAAACGCTCTATTTTAGTGTATGTGTCAACTTCTATTTTTGCCGAACGTCAAATTAGCACAGAGCAGATCGTGCGGTACAGGAAATCGTGTGCAAAATACAAAATAAAACACCGGGTTAATTTTCAAAATAAAATACACCGTGTTTACAGCGGATCATATTTCCCTTCTCACTACAGGTCTGAAGTACAGGTCCGAGGTTTAGATATAAAGATTATTGTGACTTTGATAATGTGACACAAAAGAAATTGCAATTACATATCACTTTCACCTACACAGGACACACAGCTAAGTAGTTAGCTTTCTATTAGAACTATATTTTTTAATTTTACATTAATTTCCATATTGTGTAAAGGACCGGAAAAAAATGTTGGCACGCAGCTGCCCTTTTCTGAGTTTGAGCCCCTGCCCCTCTATAATCATGTGCACGTCCCTGCATGAAGACATGTTTAGTACATGTTGTACTTCCTGTCTGTCACCTCATCATTATTGTTCGGGACCTAAATTTGCTGTAAAATCAAAATAAAACTTTATTGTCATTATGATTCTTGTCTGAGAGACGAGAGAGGAAAGAAATGCACGTTGCAGAAAGATTAAGATATTTAAATGATTCAATCTGACACGTCAACTAAAAGTTTCCATTGAGTTTCTGCTCTATAGTCACGTATATAGATACTGTTTGACCTCAGCTCGCTCTTTCTTCCTCCTGTTGAATTCCCCGCTCTTAAAACCAATAACCACCACTTCTCATGTGTCAGTTTTGTACACTGCAGCCTGCTCAGTTCCTCATTCAGTTCCAGTCTACGTGATCACAGACACGAAGCATCAAACCTCCAAAAAGACCAACAAGTAGAAAACAGAACATAATTGTCATGTATGGAGGGAGATGTGCTTCCTTGTGCTTCAGCAACATAAACCTTCTTCATCTTAGTTATTACTACAATTATAGAAGCAGAAAGTTAGAAAGTTCATCTCATGTTTATGTCTCCATCTCATGGTTGATAGGTGAAAAGCTGAACTACAGCACACTGTGAAAAGCACACGACTGATGCTGATAATGTGCAGAGAAAGATCTGACTTCACTTTGCAGAGTCAAACTTTCTCATCAGAGTATTTACAGGTTTAACCTCACATGAAGAAATGTTTAGTACATGTTGTACTTCCTGTCTCTGTCACCTCAGCATTATTTTTTAGGGACCGAAATTTGCTGCAAAATCAATGGTGATGGAAGAATAGTATTCATAATGGTATCTTTAATAAAGTGATTGCATGAGTCTTATGTCAACAGTTGCCTAATTTTACACATTATTCATGATGATGAAGACGTTGTCAACATTTTGGAACCCCCCCCCAAAATTTCTTAAATAAAGTTTTCAGGGAAGCTCATGCTTTATTAAAAGGAACTAAACTCTGGTTCCCCTGTGATCACATCTTGATTGTTAGGGGCTTACATTTAAAATCAAACTCAAACTTTATTGTCATTATGATTCTTGTCTGAGAGGCGAGAGAGGAAAGAAATGCACGTTGCAGAAAGATTAAGATATTTAAATGATTCAATCTGACACGTCAACTAAAAGTTTCCATTGAGTTTCTGCTCTATAGTCACGTATATAGATGCTGTTTGACCTCAGCTCGCTCTTTCTTCCTCCAGTTGAATTCCCCGCTCTTAAAACCAATAACCACCACTTCTCATGTGTCAGTTTTGTACACTGCAGCCTGCTCAGTTCCTCATTCAGTTCCAGTCTACGTGATCACAGACACGAAGCATCAAGCAGTACGAAGCAGTACATGTTGTACTTCCTGTCTGTCACCTCAGCATTATTGTTGGGTGTAATGTTTTAATGATCAAACCGAGCAAGTCTTTTAGGTCTTTATTAGCAACACACATTTTTGTTTTGTTGCACTGTCCTGATAATCTGTATAAATACGCTGCTGCCGAACTACACACCAGTCTTGATCCAAGTGCCGCATTTCACACATTTGAACTGCAACAACCCCTCCTCCCTCCTATACCTCCCTCCCCCCCTCCCTCTTATGTCCCACCCATGGACTGTATAGAAGAAATGGACGTAACATCCGTGACAGTGGTGTGCACAAGAAGGGAGAGGGGGGGCGACTGTGCTCTTGGGTGGCAAAAACGTGCTGTATGTGCCCTTTTTTTTTCTTTTCGCCCCCGCCCTTCAAAAAGTCTGTGCACGCCACTGATCCGTGACGTCACCCATTGGTTTGTGGACTGCTGCTCGGAAGCCAATAGTTTCTAATCTAGGCAGCGCCATCTTGAAAATTTCAGGTGCATGCTGGGAAAAATAAAAACACGGATTCTACTTATATGGGCATGAGGCGGGGCCATGGGCGGAGCGGGGAGGTTGCTATGGTTACGAGGGCTGGATCTCGAAGACATTGGGCAATCAACCTGTCAATCAGGACGTAGCCACGCCCTAATGTATACCCTGCTTTATCGTCACATATAAAATCAGGGAGGCCAAAATGTCCCAAATGAACATCATACTGCATTGAAGAAGGCTTTAAACTAGCGATTGAGACCATAAACACATTTTGAAAACGTTTACTGAGGTTAGAAATCAAGTGAGAAGTTGGTGAAATCTCCATTGACTTGTATAGAGACGGTCGCCCCCTGGTGGCCTTTTGATAGAATGCAGCTCTAAGTTACTTCTCCATTGACTTGTATAGAGACGGTCGCCCCCTGGTGGCCTTTTGATAGAATGCAGCTCTAAGTTACTTCCTGGTTGGCTTCATTTCAGAGGACCAGAACTCCCCGCCTGGTTTACACATGCCCCGGATATTTTCATAAACGGACATTTCATCCTCTCCATTTACAAAGAAAACTGCTACACACACACACACACACACACACCTCTACACTGGCCATAACTACACACACACACACACACACACACACACACACACACCTCTACACACTCCACACTGGCCATAACCACACACACACACACACCTCTACACTGGCCATAACTACACACACACACACACACCTCTACACACTCCACACTGGCTATAACTACACACACACACCTCTACACACTGGCTATAACTACACACACACACCTCTACACACTGGCTATAACTACACACACACACACCTCTACACACTGGCTATAACTACACACACCTCTACACACTGGCTATAACTACACACACACCTCTACACACTGGCTATAACTACACACACACCTCTACACACTGGCTATAACTACACACACCTCTACACACTGGCTATAACTACACACACCTCTACACACTGGCTATAACTACACACACCTCTACACACTGGCTATAACTACACACACACACACACCTCTACACACTGGCTATAACTACACACACACACCTCTACACACTGGCTATAACTACACACACACCTCTACACACTGGCTATAACTACACACACACACCTCTACACACTGGCTATAACTACACACACACCTCTACACACTGGCTATAACTACACACACCTCTACACACTGGTTATAACTACACACACCTCTACACACTGGTTATAACTACACACACCTCTACACACACCTCTACACACTGGCTATAACACCTTCCTCACACTACAGCACTTTGAAACAGTGATCCATGCCTTCATCACATCCCGGCTGGATTACTGTAATGCACTTTATTTTGGAGTCAGTCAGTCCTCCCTCGCACGTCTCCAGTTGGTGCAAAATGCAGCCGCTCGCCTCTTAACTGGAGTACGTAAGAGGGAGCACATAACGCCCATCCTGGCATCCCTCCACTGGCTACCTGTGCACTTTAGAGTCCATTTTAAGATTCTTTTATTTGTTTTTAAATCTTTAAATGGACTGGCCCCGCTCTACCTCTCTGAGCTCCTTCACCCCCACGCTCCTGCTCGGTGCCTCAGGTCAGCTGATCTGCTGCTCCTGGAGGTACCGAGGTCAAAGCGGAAGCTCAGAGGGGATAGAGCCTTTTCTGTAGCTGCTCCTAAATTATGGAACGAGCTTCCTTTAAATATTAGACAAGCCTCCTCACTGTCTGTTTTTAAAACTCATCTTAAAACCCATTTTTATTCCTTGGCTTTCAACCGTGCATGAGACTCTGCTCCTGTTTTAGTGTTTTATGGTTTGTTTTGTTTTTTAATTATTGTTTTATTGTTTTTAATTTGTTTTAAAAACAATAAACAATTATCTTAGTATTTATTTCCTGTTAATTGTTTTATGTTCCTGTGTGTTTTTATGTATTTATGTACAGCACTTTGTTTCAGCTGTGGTTGTTTTAAAGTGCTATATAAATAAAGTTGAGTTGAGTATAACTACACACACCTCTACACACTGGCTATAACTACACACACCTCTACACACTGGCTATAACTACACACACCTCTACACACTGGCTATAACTACACACACCTCTACACACTGGTTATAACTACACACACCTCTACACACTGGTTATAACTACACACACACACACACCTCTACACACACCTCTACACACTGGTTAGAACTACACACACCTCTACACACTGGTTATAACTACACACACACACACACCTCTACACACACCTCTACACACTGGTTATAACTACACACACCTCTACACACTGGTTATAACTACACACACCTCTACACACTGGTTATAACTACACACATACACACACCTCTACACACTGGTTATAACTACACACACACACACACACCTCTACACACTGGTTATAACTACACACACCTCTACACACTGGGTATAACTACACACACCTCTACACACTGGGTATAACTACACACACCTCTACACACTGGTTATAACTACACACACCTCTACACACCGGGTATAACTACACACACCTCTACACACTGGGTATAACTACACACACCTCTACACACTGGCTATAACTACACACACCTCTACACACTGGCTATAACTACACACACCTCTACACACTGGCTATAACTACACACACCTCTACACACTGGTTATAACTACACACACCTCTACACACTGGTTATAACTACACACACCTCTACACACTGGTTATAACTACACACACCTCTACACACTGGTTATAACTACACACACCTCTACACACACCTCTACACACTGGTTATAACTACACACACCTCTACACACCGGTTATAACTACACACACCTCTACACACTGGTTATAACTACACACACCTCTACACACTGGTTATAACTACACACACCTCTACACACTGGTTATAACTACACACACCTCTACACACCGGTTATAACTACACACACCTCTACACACTGGCTATAACTACACACACCTCTACACACTGGCTATAACTACACACACCTCTACACACTGGCTATAACTACACACACCTCTACACACTGGTTGGTTATATCTCCATATTCTTTCTTTTACAGTTTTTCCGCCATTAAAATAGCAGAAGTGGATTTGGATACGCCCAAAATGTTTCTTTGGTGACTGAAACTACTTTTCAAAAACATGCAGAGAGAGAATGAGGATTCCTCCCACTCCTCCTCAAATCCTCTCAGATGATTGTAAATAACTCTCAGGTGCTTCTTCCTAAAAACATGAAGTGTCAGGTAGAGCCAGAGAGACCAAACAGCAGAAAGCAGGACCAACACCGCCCCCTTCAGGGTTAACCATGCAACAGGAAGATAAAGACTCCATTAACATTCATGTTCTATTAATGCTTCAATAAGCTAAACTTCTTCCCTGGAGTTGTCTGTGCTTTCTGGTCTCACAGGTAATCTGGGCCTGGAGACGTCCAGATGACAGATTCCAGTCCTGGACCTTCAATGTGCTTCTCTCTCCTCTATCCTTCCTCTCTCTCCCC
The DNA here is from genome assembly GCA_021039105.1 of Scomber colias. NCBI lineage: Eukaryota > Metazoa > Chordata > Actinopteri > Scombriformes > Scombridae > Scomber > Scomber colias. The sequence goes on along the minus strand of JAJDFG010000269.1, from coordinate 125,889 downwards.
TCCTTCCTCTCTCTCCCCTCCTTCCTCTCTCTCCTCTCCTTCCTCTCCTCCTCTTCGTCTCTCCTCTCCTTCCTCTCTCTCCTCTCCTTCCTCTCTCTCCTCTCCTTCCTCTCCTCCTCTTCGTCTCTCCTCTCCTTCCTCTCTCTCCCCTCCTTCCTCTCTCTCCCCTCCTTCCTCTCTCTCCTCTCCTTCCTCTCCTCCTCTTCGTCTCTCCTCTCCTTCCTCTCTCTCCTCTCCTTCCTCTCTCTCCTCTCCTTCCCTCTCCTTCCTTTCTCCTCTCCTTCCTCTCTCTCCTCTCTCTCTCCTCTCCTTCCTCTCTCTCCTCTCCTTCCTCTCTCTCTCCTCTCCTTCCTCTCTCTCTCCTCTCCTTCCTCTCTCTCTCCTCTCCTTCCTCTCTCTCTCCTCTCCTTCCTCTCCTTCCTCTCTCTCCTCTCCTTCCTCTCTCTCCTCTCCTTCCTCTCTCTCTCCTCTCCTTCCTCTCCTTCCTCTCTCCCCTCCTTCCTTCCTCTCTCTCCTCTCCTTCCTCTCTCTCTCTCCCCTCTCCTTCCTCTCTCTCTCTCCTCTCCTTCCTCTCTCTCTCTCCTCTCCTTCCTCTCTCTCTCTCTCCTCTCCTTCCTCTCTCTCTCTCTCCTCTCCTTCCTCTCTCTCTCTCTCCTCTCCTTCCTCTCTCTCTCTCTCCTCTCCTTCCTCTCTCTCTCTCTCTCCTCTCCTTCCTCTCTCTCCCCTCCTTCCTCTCTCTCCCCTCCTTCCTCTCTCTCCCCTCCTTCCTCTCTCTCCCCTCCTTCCTCTCTCTCCCCTCCTTCCTCTCTCTCCCCTCCTTCCTCTCTCTCTCCCCTCCTTCCTCTCTCTCCTCTCCTTCCTCCCTCTCTCCTCTCCTTCCCCTCTCCTTCCTCTCTCTCTCCCCTCCTTCCTCTCTCTCCTCTCCTTCCTCTCCTTCCCCTCTCCTTCCCCTCTCTCCTCTCCTTCCTCCCTCTCTCCTCTCCTTCCTCTCTCTCCTCTCCTTCCTCTCTCTCCTCTCAACATCAACCGGTCGAGGCAGATGGCCGCCCACATCTGAGTGCCACTGTGTCTCATGTGGGAATGTTGGGTCTCTTTAAAGTTAAAACCTGAAGAGTTTGGTTTAGAACCTGCTCTATGTGGAAAGTGCCTTGAGATAACTCTGTTGTGATTTGGCACTATACAAATAAAGATTGATTGATTGACTTATCAAACAGGTTGATCCAGAGCCCTGACAGCAAAGACCAGGCTCCATATTTATCTCATTCATTTCCCTCCACTCAGTGTGAAGTTAGAGAAAAACTAATGGAGGCTTTATTTATTGAATGATTGATGTGTTTAAACTGCTGATGGCACAGATAGATTTCAAAGAGCTGTAAGGACACATAAGTCAACAGGAGGTTCAGCTGGAGATGAGTTGGACAGTGGAGAAGATACATTTCATGTTTTTAATCAAGTTGTTCGGTTCTTTAAGATTCTCCCCACCGAACGGGGCATCAGGAGAGGACACGTTGTTATAACTCGTTGTGGTTTTTTTAAAATTTTTTATTTGCTTTGATTGATTTTCCATAGAGTTGTTTAATCCACAATTAGTAGCCACAAATAGCTGATAGCAGATAGCAGGTTATAAACCTATAGAATAGAAAGGCTATGATATAAACAACAATATTGACAGCCATATATTCATAATACCATAAATTCTGAACGCACAAATATAAATATCCATATAAAGACACACAAATATAAATATAGACCTACTGTATGAATTCATATAAATATATATATCCAGAAACGTCAATAGTCAGTAGGGATGCAACGATATTCGGTATTTTACCGAACCGTTCGGTACGCCCTGTTCGGGTCAATACACAACAGTATCGAACGGTATTTTCGGTACGTTACCCTGGCAAAAAAAAATTCAAAACATTATGCGGCCGCGCATGCTGTGTGATCCCCTTGGGAGCAGTGACTGAGAGCAGCACATTATTCAAGCCAAAGCAGGCTCTGTGCTGATTGGCTCCTTGGGGATTATTCAGGGACGTTCTGATTGGCTCTGAGGCGGCATGACCTGCGCCTGGCACTGATCTTGAGAAGTGCAGCAGCAACAATGGCGAGTGAAAGAGACGCCGTTGACTACGATGCAGACGGAAAAAGAAATGTCAACAAACAGACTACTGTGTGCAAGCATTGCTTTGCAAGCGTCGGATACGCAACAGGTAACACAACCAACATGTTACCTGTTACCTACGCCGCCATCACCCGTCTGTTTCAATTGGAAGAGCACGGAGCACGTCGGCGTCACGTTGTGTTGTTTACATATTATTCATACTGGGTCAAGCACTGTTTTTCAGTGTGCAGGTTGTATTAAGCCCTCTTGTTCAATTATTTTGGATGCTGCTGCACTTTACCTTGTTGTTAACGTTTTATATTTTTCATAATGGGTCAAGGAAATACTGTTTTTGAGTCATCTTGCTCAGTTATTTTTGGATGCTGCACTTTACATTGTTGTAATGTTCACATTTTATATTATTCAGAACAAGAGGCCAAGGCAAGTACTGCCTTGGAGTGTGCAGGTTTGTGCAAGTATTTTGAATGGATGCTACAATTTGTTATGTTTACATTTAATTGTATTTTTAGTTGTAGTTTTTAGTACTTAACTTAATATTTAATTTGTGTGGGTTTATGTTTGCTGTTTACTTTGATCTGATCACTGTTTTTAATAAAAGTTTGTGGTTTGATTATATCTGTGCTACTTTTAATTATTTTTACATTGTAATATTGCCTTTGCTAGTCTGAGTAGTTTAATATTAAAATATCGAAATCGTATCGTTATCGTAGCCCCAAAACCGTGATACGTATCGAACCGTGGGAAAACTGTACCGTTGCATCCCTAATAGTCAGTATTATTAAGCAGTATAAATACCATAATATAATTAATGTTTAAACTGAATGACAAGCACAACACATTAAACATTACATTGCAACACACAAGCCACATTGCATCACTAATATTGCACTTTAAACTAATAGCCCAAAGTACTGGCCTAAATGCAAACCAGTAGTAAAGCTGAGCATAGTAATTCATTATAAGTGTAAAGCGATTGACTACATTACCCATCCTGCATTGCGAGCAGGAAGACAGCCAATTACAAGTAACTACGTCACCCAACCAGCACCGCAAAACAGGAAGTAAACTCATGTGACCGTGAAAGCGCTACAATTCAAACATTAGCCACGGATACCATCAAACCGGCAACATTAGTCATTGGACCGCAGACAATGTTTATCAATGTGACCAAAGTAAGTTATCAAGCATATAAATCAGCACATACACGCACGCGACAGCTCAGCACAAGCAAACAAACTTAAACCGCAGCTCAATGAATGGAAACAGCAGCTTACCGGTGGCGCATCTCTCCTGACGAGACAACATGCCAAAACTAGTGCTCGCTCCCGCTTATAGCCCGTGCTCGCTCCCGCTTATAGCTCGTGCTCGTTCATTACCGGATTCTAACTTGCCACTATGGGATTACTTGTCTACGTTTCACCTGTTTACTGGCCCGCGCTTCAATCAGGTAAGTGAACAGCGAACCTCCCTCTTGTTCACCTGTGTGACGTCACCGTTAATCACCTGTGACTCCCACTTACTCACCCGTGACCTAGCGGACGCAACACAAGTTGTGTCCGTTTGCATCATTATCGCTGTGTGCACTGTTGTACAATACATGCAAGATGCTGCACTAATGTAGAAAAGTAGATGGAAAGGATGTGATTGGATAGATGATCACATGATCTCACCATTGTTAAAGACAGCTGATTGGCTGAGCAGTGTTTACTTACAGCTTCATGTAAATAACTTGTAATATAAACTGTTCATTTTAACATCATATTTCTGCATATTAAAGCTGCATAACTTTAATATTTACACACTGAGACTCTGAAAAGTCATCTGGAGCTTTAAAAGTCATCAAGCCACAAAAACAGAAGGTTGAACCTTTAAGCAGCAACATAAAAAGCACCGACCTGAATTCAGGTTCAACAAATGAAGTTTATTTAAAAAGACCAAAATGAAGCAAACCTGGGAGCACCTTGACAGCTGAGTGGTTAGTGAGCGTGCCACATAAAGGCAGCGTCGCTGGTTCGATTCCAGCAGAGACCTTTGCTGCAGCTCGTTCCCTCTCTGGCGCCCTCTATGCCCTGTACTGGGAAATACAGGCAAACACTCCCAATAATAAACCTTTAAAAGGAAAACACAATCAGTCCTAAAACAAACAGCTAACCAGTGAAGTGATGATAGAAATGGAGTAATGTTGTCATGGAGACGGTCTGAAAACACTAAACACTGCTGGGTTGAAGATTAAAATGTTTTATTGTTGAATAAGGAGACAGAACACACAGAGTGACATCAGCTCGTCTTCATGAGCAAACAACTCATCTAATCTATTCTAGTTTCTGAAGGAACAAAGAAATGATCTGTGATTGGTCAAACACATCAGCTTATATGATTACAGCCAAATAACCACAACAAGGAAAAAACAATAACCTGACTTCCACAATATTAAAATAATAAACCAACCCCATTTTTATCTCTTTAATCACTAAACGTCAACTTTCATAAAGGCATAAACTACAGAAACAATGAAAACAGTCAATATTAATAACTAAACACATCAAGTCATCTTAAAACCATCAAAGAGTAAATATGCTTACCAAACTTAAGTCCATTAGATATTAAAAACAATCCATCAGTGGTCTTTAACTAAAGGTAAATACATTCTGCCTAGTCCATTAAAGATATACATATAGGCATTACACTTATAACTTCTCATAGTATACTCCATCATCATTACTAATAAGAACATTAATGTTCATAAAAATAAACAGGAAACAACTTATTATCAACTCTTAACCTGAAATACTACATTTACTAATTAAGACTCTGATGTTTTAAAATCTACAATCAATAAAAAGTAAAAAGTAAAAAGTAATAATATGAAAACATTTCAATACAAAGTCAAAATAAAAACAGTGATCATTCAATTCAATAATTCAAAAGTTAAAAAAAACCCATTTGGACTAAATTTGACTTTTATATTTGAAATATTTCAAATGTTTTAAAGGTCAGACTTTTAAGAATCTCAACATTATTTAATTCATTTCTTTTTTTTACCCCAAATTAAAGTTTATTTTTATTTTTCAGAGAAAGAATCCAGATTTTTTTTTCTTATGAACTTAAAAACACAAGTTTGACTTAATGTAATAATCCTGACTTTAATCTAAAGTCCAGCTTAGTTTTTATTTTATTAACTTTTATCTTTATAAACTGAATTCAGACATTTTTCTCCGTTCAAGTCTAACTTTAGGAATCCAGTATATTTAAGATGTAAAGCTGATTAAATTGAATCAAAGTGAACTTTATTTGATGAAATGTTGAGTTTATCCTCAGAAATGACATTTAAATAGAATTATGACTCTCCATCTGCTGTGACCAGGTTTCTCTTTATTCATAATTCTGACTTGTTATTTTCTTGAAGTTTTATTTTGGCTCAGAGTTTCGACCAATAATCTGAGATGAATGTCACTTTCTCCTGGTGTGATTTATTAGTTTGATGTTTCAGACAGAAAGAGTCTGAACGGAGTCTCAGCTGAAGCCTCGCTGTTTGTTTCAGGATGTTTGAAAAGAAAAAAGTCTGAATAAAAAGATGTTTTGGTATCTGATTGAATTTATTTACAGAGTTCACATCATAAATGAAGAGGAGGAAGAGGAGGATGTGCAGTGAAGAGTTCAACATTTACAGTCTGAAATAAAGCATTGATGTCATAAAGCTGCAACCAGTCACTGTTCAAATAAGAAATAATATCAGAACTTAGAACTGGTGGAATTGGACTGTTTAATTAAAACAAAGCATTGCGAAGGCCCACGTTAGGTGTTGAGATGATGTGATTTCTGCCCAGTGCTCTGAATGTCAAAGTGAAGAAATTCAATGAAGAGCAGGTAAACGGCGGGAGTAACTATGACTCTTATTTCCAGGCCTGGACAGATGCTGGATAGTGGAGTATAACGTATTTCGATATCAGCTACACCAAGTAGCTGTTCCTATATTTGATACACTGTGATACTACGACCCGAACCAAGGGAACATGTGAATTTTGAGAGTGTAACCATTACCAGTAGAGAAACTATACATGATTTGATGGGAGAGTTTCATTTTGTCCTACCCATCAGTGAGTGAAACCACAGCCAAGAGAAAGAGTGATACCGAGAATGAGTGTTGAAACATTTGATGCCATAATTGTTAAGGTGATATAAATGACCAGGTCTAGCTGTAGCTGACCTGGGCTCCAGGAATTGATGGTCGGGTCTAGCCATTACTGGTGGCAGACCTGGGTTACAGGAATTGACTGTATGAAAGATTTAACATTGAGAATAAAGGGAACTTAACTACATAACAGGAGAATAGTGGGGGGTGAGAGTGTGGCTTAACCCCTCTCTAGGAGATGCTAATCTCATATCAATTGAAAATGGAAAGACCTCATTCAAACGCTGATAGTGTTGAGAAGATTACTTTGGAAATGTAGTTGGTTACAATTACAAGTTACCCTGTTGAAAATGTAATAGTAGTGTAACTATTTCAATTACTTTCTCAAAGTAATGTAACTAATTACATTTGATTACATTTTGATTACTTTTCTTAATTTATCTTAATGAATGAATGCTCTCGACTTTTAACCATTTTCACATTTTAAGACCTGATAGTGTTACTGTTTACCTTCACCACTGGCAAACACTCTTTGCATTGTACTACAATGTTAGTGCTCTTGTCTGCTTTCTGTATGAAGTGTTTGCAGACGTCCCAACCTGCAAAAACTCATTTAAGGGAGTTTCGTTCCGGGGGGGGGGGGGGGGGGGGGGGGCGTTACACTTGGTGTCGGTCCGGGGGAAAAGGGGGGGGGGGTGCGATCGGTGTCGGTCTAATAAGATGCAACACAGAGCTATAAGGAAGCTTTGCTCTCACACGTGCTGCATTTATAGTCACACATATACACACATGCACAGACACTCTCTAGTGTCTCTGCTCATTCACTCCACATTCCAGGAGATTGTGTTTTATTTGCGGCCGTCAGGGAGCCGCTATCATCATGTGGGAGATGGGATGTCTGTGTTTGTATTTCCAACACAGGAACTTCTGTGCATCCGACTTGTTGCTGAGTCTGACTGAATGGCACATGACCAGAGACAGCATCAGGATCCAACTTGCGGCTTTGAAAGGTTGATACGAAAAAAACTATTTGATAAATCCGAGCTTTTGCGGTGATTTTTCAAATGTAACTAAACATGTAATCATGGAAATTTCCAAAAGCAACTGTAATTTAATTACGCATTTTCTTACAGTAATGTAACAGATTACAATTATGTAAATTTTGTAATTAAATTACGTAACGTCGTTACATGTAATTCGTTACTCCCCAACACTGAACGCTGATCTCCGGCCCATTTACTACTGGCAGTGGGAAGGCTAACTGGGGGGACACCTTGGTAGCCCTTACAGGTGGACTCCGCTTGGTTGCCCTGACAAAGATGTCATAGTCGTTCAGGGACGGTCACATATGCTGGCTGCCAAGCGTTAGTACATGGGCCCTAATAGTGCGAGGGGGTTGGGCCGCTCACATTCCGAGAAGCACATCGTATACTATGGATGATGATTAGGGTTCTGAACTGGACTACCCAGTCAACATGCGACTAGTGTGTTCTACTGATGCTCCGGACACCCCGCAGCCTAGGTGCGTGGAGGCTGCAGGACATCATCGCACACTCCGTAACGCTCCTGGGCCCCGAGGGTCGGTCCAGCCTGGCCCCTAGATATCATAGTGACGCTATGATCTGATCTGGAGGGAAATTGTCACGGCAGGTTGTTATGACTCACTCCTTGTCAGGGTCTGTTAGTGTCGGTTAGGGTTTTAGTTGATTTTTTGTTCTTGTTGTGCCACTTCCTGTTTTATTTTGAAGTCCTTGTTTTCCCCCTGTCTTCCTGTCTAGTTTCCCGCCTGTGTGATTGCTTTCCCCGCCCCAATGTGTTTCACCTGTGTCTAATTGTCTTCCCCCTCCTTGTGTATTTAAGCAGTATTTCCCTTCCCTTCTGTGCCAGATTGTCTTGTCCTTTGAGTTCCAGCGTTTAATTTCCTTGAGTATCTTCCTGTGAGTGACCGTTTTGATTCTCTGACCATCGAGTTTAAAATGTTTTTAACTGTCTTCTCTTAAATGACTTACTTTAAAGAATTAAGATTGAGCTGAATCATTTCTAAAACTTCTTGTACCTTTTTAAAAAGGTACAAGAAGTTTTTTTAATGCATTATGAGTGATATCTGCCGTGTTACTCTTTCCTGTTTTCTCACTTTCATTCCAAACTGTGACCAACTCCAGTCTCCTTTTTCCTGAAGTACTGTGAATTTCAGAAAGTTGTGGCTAAAAGTCATCGTGCTATCTATCATCGTCTGTTGTCAGAGTCTGTACAGGTCAGAGCCCCTGCCCCGTCTCCGTAGATTGCTACCCGTTTTACAAACACACTTTATTCACATGTCCACAGGGTACAATCGACAACAAAGTGCTAAAGTGCCTAAAAGTTTAAATATACCATAAAAATAAAAATAAACACATCAGCGAGACATTCAGTCCTGAAGACATTGTGCAAAATGCAGCTCATCCCCAACAACAGTACACAAGGCAGCATTATAACACCAAAAATCTTTAAAGTATATATTTATATAGTAGAATTACTCGATTACTTAACTTCAGTAACCTTAAAGTATGAGACGGAGAACAGAAGTCGTCGAACAGCCAACTGGGATCTTTATTGACTCTAACCCTAACCCGCAGTCAAACACTGCACTCATCAATGAGACATAAACAGCCCCGAGGCCCTTTCAGACTCTTTATACTATCGGCGGCATGTGGGTGTCATATGTCATTGTGTGTGCACCAGGTCAACTTGACCTGGTGCACAAAAACTGTTCTTATTTACTATTCGCATCAATTCATGATTCCCTTTTATGTACGGAAGCGTATTGCATTCACTTGAATAAAAAAAAAAAAAAATCTGTTTTTTGGAGTAATTTATTTTTTGGTCTGTTTTTCTGACTAATCTTTTTTCCTGTTTTGCGGGGTAAATTTTTTTCTGTTTTTCGGGGTAATTTTTTTCCCTCTGAATTATCGAGATACTTTGAAATCTCGCGAGAAACATCCAAACTAATAGTAATACCATCTATATGACTTAAAGACAGGACGATCTCCCAGTGTCTTAAACCCAGATCAAACTAAACAAGCAGGTCATGTTTGCTTCCATTACATCCAGCTCTCAATAAAGACTGAATGTGTCCAATATGTTGAATGCCCTCTAAACTCAGAAAAACTATTTAGCCCGAAAAACAGAAAAGAAAAAAATTACTCAGAAAAGCAGAAATAGTTACCTTGAAAAACAGACCAAAAAATAAATTACCCATGGAATTCACTTGAATTAAAAAAAAAAAATCTGTTTTTTCTGACTAATTTATTTTTCTGTTTTCCCGAAAAACCAATAAAAAAAATAAATTACTCTGGAAAACAGAAAAAGATTGGTCAGAAAAACAGTCCAAAAAATAAATTACGTACGGAATTCACTTGAATTTTTAAAAAAAAATCATTTTTTTCTGAGTAATTTTTTTCTTTTGGTTTTCGGGCTAATTTTTTTTTCTTCGATAATTCAGAGAAAGAAAATTACCACGAAAAACAGAAAAAAGAGAATGAAAAACAAAAGAAAAAAATTACCCCGAAAAAACGATAAAAAAATCAGTCAGAAAAACAGATCAAAAAATAAATTACTCAGAAAAAACTGTTTTTTGTTTTTTTTGTATTCAAGTGAATGCAAAACGCTTCCGTATTTATGCTACTTTTGTATTTATGCTAATTTGTATGTGATTGATTGAAGTTGCTAGTTTGCAGCGGAGGGGACAGGACTCCAGTGTGGTGGTACTATTGAAGATGATGAAGATGATGAAGATAATGATGATGATGATGATGATGATGATGATGAAGATGAGGGGACAGGACTCCAGTGTGGTGGTATCGGCGGCGTGTGGGTGTCAAACGTCATTGTGTGTGCACCAGGTCAGCTTGACCTGGCACATTCAGGCTAATATTCGGTTTGGCATTCTGTTCATAAGTGATGGTGACCAGATCTTCCTGGGAATATTAAACATGGTGAAAAACAACTCCTTACAAGGAATTGATGAAATCAACATGGTAAGGCGCGACATCTTCAAACTGACCTTTTGCCTCTTCTGGTGTTTTCCTCATTTCACTCATGATACACACATATCTACAGGGATCAGGTTCAGTTCCATGACTGTAGGCCATGAGGAGGCTTACCTCCTGTCCAGAGAGCCTCTGCCTCCAGAGCTCCAGGACCTTCTGAGCCACTCTGGTGGAGTGGATGCCCGGTAAATGGGCCACAGCCTGGGCATCAGCCAGCGCCGGCCCCACAGCATCTACCAGCTGCTGTAGGACCAGAATCTTGGTTCGGCACAGCGCTGCCATCAGCCCAGGTGTGGCTCCGCCACTGACATCCAACCTTGCTCCATAAACCAACGGCTCCTTTAGCAACCAGAACAGAGAGGTAGAGCTGTTTCCTGAAATGCACCCAAACAAGGCCCATGACTTAAAAACACCCTGATAAAATGGAGGTAACCCATTTAACCTTAAAAATTTGGAATCAATTAAAAACAGAGCAGCATCCAGTCCCAAGTTACTGACACGCCTGAAAATGCAGCTGGCCACATCTCTCCACACCAGATCTGCCGGCCCTGTCAAAAACCTCTGGATGAACTGTAATCTGAAGGTGGCAGTTCTGCTGGCCAAATGGATGAGGCCCTGGCCCCCCTCCTCTCTGGGTAAAAACAACACCCCCTGTGGCACCCAATGCAAACTATCTCAGAAAAAACTAATAGACCTCAGGGAGGATCTATACAGGCCAGACGGTGCCAGAGCATTGAGGCCACAAGATTGTTCAGCACAAGTAATCTCTCCTCTATAGGACATATGAGGGAGCAGCCACTTCCATTTATTTAGTTTACCTCCTATTTTTTCTACAACGCCCTCCCAGTTCCTCCCGGTCACCACCTCACTGCAGAGGAAGACGCCAAGATATTTGAACCCGTCTCTCTTCCAAGACAGGTTCTGGGGAAGAACTGGGAGACCGTCATGCCATCTGCCAACAGCAAGGGCGTCGCTCTTAGCCCAGTTTACTTTTGCTGAGGACAGAGTGTTACATAAAACAGTTAAATTAGCTAAAATGTCAACTTCTCTTTGTGTTTTAATTAAAACAACAACATCATCCGCATAGGCAGATAAAATGACATTTTCTCTAAAACCAGAGACGCTAACCCTAATGTTTTGGACCTGGGATCGGACCAGTGCACCCTGTACCTTTGTATCTAACAGGTTGGCTAAGGCCATTTTTTTAGACTTGAGGATTTCAACCCAGATTTTCCGTGGAAGCACTCAGTGTTTCTAGCTCCACAATCTCAGTCTCCAGGTCTTTCATAGATCGACAGGTGTCACGTGAGACATTGAGAGTATACTGCTGACATAAGAGCTTTATCTCAGTTTTGCCATGGTCCCACCACTGTCTAAGACATGGAAAATCAGCCTTCCTGTTTCTAAAAGCAGTCCAAAATCAACTTAAAACCTCACTAAAACCTCTATCAAAAGTTAAAACTGAATTAAAATGCCAGTATGCACTCTTGGGTCGAATATTCTTTATAGTAAGTCGACATAAAACCAAAGAGTGATCAGTAAAACCAACTGGCATGATATTACAAAACCTAAAAACATTAAAATGGTGCTTAAAACAATAAAAACAATCCAGTCTAGCTGAAGAAATCCTGTCCTCTCTTAGGTGGGACCATGTGTACTGTCTGCAGTCTGAGTTCATCCTCCTCCATACATCCACAAGGCCATGAGAATAGACCAGCTGCTTCAGAGCGTGTTGGGAGGCTGGATGAGGCTCTGCATGGTTACGATCTAAAAACTCAGTTAAAATCCCCACCCAAGAATAAAAACTCCTCCGAGCCACAGCAATTCAGTCTAGAGTTGACTTGTTCTATAAAGCTCTTCCTCTCTGCACCGTTGGTTGGTGCACAAATATTAATAAAAACCAGAGTGTGATGCTCAAACTGTGCTTTTACTAAAAGACACCTCCCCTTTACAACATGCTCGACCTCCAGAGATGATGGATTAAAAGCTCTGGAGAACAGGAAGCCCACCCCTCCACTGAGGGAGGTGTTGTGGCTCAGAGCTACCTGTCCTTCCCACTCTCTGCTCCAGTCCGCCTCTTTGCTCTCATCACTGTGCGTTTCTTGTAAAAATAAAACATCAATATGTTTCAACCATGCTGTGTCAAACACCAGGGCCCTTTTTATTTCTTCTCTGGCACCGTTTACATTTAACGTCTCCACTCTAAAAGAGTCCATCATGAGGGAAATGTTAAAAATTAAAACATGACAATAAATAAATAAAAATAAAATCGACAAACTAATCATCATTAAAACACGAGTTGTTTTCTCACTTTTGTCATCTGTTTTTTCAGTCTATGTATTTCTTGCTCAGTGAGCTCTGATGAAGCTCTGTTCTTTATCACATGTCTGGTTATAAAATGCAAGAATAAAATGCTGCTCTATGTTCAGGCCTTTAATGCCTTTAGTCAACTGTAGGAATGTTTTAAACATTTGACTAGAGTACAATTTGTGGTGCTGGCTAGCAGCTACCTGTGACAGAGACAGGTCACTACAGTCAGACATGCAGCCTTCACTGTCGCTGCTGTCTGCAGCACTCGGCTTCATCTCGAGCCGACCAGCTTCCGCACCCACAGCAGCATTTACCACATTTTTACGCTTACTGTGCCGCTTCACCACATCGCCAGTCCCAGCAGCTGCACCACCCTCACACAACTCAGCTGTCACCTCACCTGTTTTACCCAACTCACCTGTCTCCTGACCAGTCACCTGCCCCCTCACCTGCTTCACACAGTTTAGCTCCTACAACCTCACCCATCACCTCAATTGCCATACCTTCACCTGCTCCACTCTCCCTCTCACTCACCTCCATCCCGGCTTTGTTCTGTATCGTCTCCCCGCTCAACAACGTCTCTGACTGAGCCCGAGCCAGCTACAGCCTCGTCCACCCCCGCAGCACCTTGGCTGCGCCGCCGCACAGCGGGAACCGGCCGCACAGCGGCGGTGGCAGCAGTCGCTGCACCACCAGCCGAGCCCGGCGTAGCCGGGCCGGCACGGTTATGACAGGCCTTTATTAAATGTCCCTCTTCACCACAGCCGAAACATCTCATAAGAGAAGATGTAGCAAACAGTGAATAATCAAAGTTATCCACTCACACGGTGAAGCTGTAATTAAAGGTAGGGTTGGTAATGTTGGAAAGCTAGCAAGAGAGCTAGCAAGATTTGAAAATAGCACCTCCTCCTGCCTCCTCTAAGTTCAACCCCGCTGCTCCCCCTCCCGTCAGTGAGTCCGTCCAAGCCACGCCCCCACAAACTGGAACGTGCACACTGCTGCAGGGAGGAGAGGAGAGCTAACCTAACGAGCTAGCCATTTCCAAGTATTTTGGACAACAACCAAACAGTCTCATGTCTCATTTACCTGTAAGTAAACTATACTATTATGTTTTTTGTTTGTTTTATAGCACATCAGTCTGTGCAGATTCAGATCCGGGACCCGGGTCTGAATCTGCTGAATCTCCCCAAGGATACGTCTGGATTCAGACCCATCAGCTAAATTACATTGTAATAACTGTTACGTGTTTTTCACTGATAAACATGTATTTTATGTTTTTATTAGTCACATAGCATATCTGCTATGTTTTTTATTGACAATTATGCAGGGTGATGCAGAAGTGTTAGGAAAGTAAATTTGGGCCAATATCTCAATTTTACAATAAAACTTAAAACTCACATATTCTATTAGGCTAACGATATCTTTGTTGTTTCATTGTTAGAGTTTACACGATGAGAGCACTGGCTCAGACCCGAGCTACAATCCTGAATCGAGCACGTCTTCAGCTCCAAGGGGACGCGGTCGTGCTAGAGCCAGAGGAGGCCGTGCTAGAGGGGGTGCAAGGGGCAGAGGCCGAGGAACTTGAGGTCAAGGACGTGGAGCAAGCCGGACTGCGACCGGAGAGCTTTTACAAGATGAGGATATTCAACGAGTGGAGAATCTGCAAGCTCAAAGAATTGCAGATGAGCAGGTAGCCTTTCTAAAATAGCTTCTTTTTTCCTGATCTCAACTTTATCAAGAACTGTAAACAATGACCTGCCATTTACTGTGAACACAACCTTTCTGAGTTTATTGTCATTCATAAACATGAAACTTTCAACTCTGGTCCGGCAACATACCAAAAATATAATAAATGAAATTACAATATTAGTAATAATAAAGGACAAGATGGTGAGAGTCTAATCTTCTTGATGAACTATTTTTTACAGGCTAGAATTGAACGACTCAGCTTGGAAGAATCTCATCAGTTGCTTCAGATCTGCCTGACAAGAGACCCAAGCCTCATGTTTGATGTCCTGCAGATGTCAGCATCAGGAGATGCTCCTCCACCAGGCCCTCCAGCTCCACGTCTACCTACATGGTGTGTGTGCAGGAAGTGCTGTGAGATGCCCACAGATCTAGAAAAAAAGTGCTGTGGGCAACAACCTGCTTCCTAACCCTAACCCTCACCTGGACATATACATTTTACATTTTAAATTTGGTCCTTTGTTATTTATATTTTGTCAGTTTTTAATAAAAAATTGAAAATGATGAATGCCTTTCATTTGACTATTTCTGCAACAGAAGCAATACATTTTCTCACCACCACATTAAAAATAAGTGATTACAGAATAATTACTACAAAATTGGTATAACCCTTTTTATTGTTACATAAATAATCTGTACATTTTCAACATGAGTATATCTACATATTGGAAAAGGTGTTTCCAGGTAAGGCAGACAGGTCAGGCTGTGTGTAGGGAGTATTTGTCAGTGGTGGTGATCTACTCCTTTGGCAGTGATTTACCTTTAGGAAGAATATCACAATTACACATCTGACAATAATGAATACATTTGAGACAATCAAAGAATAAGAATACTTAGAGCTTTATTTCCCATTTCTTTTGCACATAATTATGTTAGAACTTCTTCATCAAACTACAATATTGTAAGAAAACTCACCTAGGCCTCTGCTGAGTAGGGTCTGCAAAGTAGCTACGTTAGCATAACTTACATATATATATAACAAATCCTCCCCGAAGCAAAACAAATCATTACCTGTCCAACAGACAGAAAGCAACCTCGGCATCACTGTTCAGGCCCTTCAGATCCCTCAGTTGTCTCCACCGCTAAATTGCTACTCCGATGTTTACTCTGGTTTGACCTCTTGCTTTATCCAGAGCCTTTTTATTAGCAGTCCTTTCCTCCTCCGGCTTCTCTTTCTTCCCCTTTTCTCTGGACGAGCCGTTACAAGTAGACGTCACCTGGTAAGGGAGTATATCACTTTTACTGACAATATGATGAATTAAACTTAACATAATCTCAGTAACTGACACTTAATGATGAATCAAATTTTACATTTCTGTACCTAATACCTGACACTTAATGTCGGTGTTGTGCCGTATTAAGCACCCCTGCGGTGAAAAGCACCCCCTCGTGGCGGGAACGCGCATGTGAAGACAGACGCGTTAAACTACTACCAAACGGACATATATTACCCACAGATCTCTTATTCACGAGTAAATGTCAAAAAGGACTAAATGCTCATGTTTAATTTACTACAAATGACAACGTACACACAATGACAAAAATGATATTCTCATTCCATGTCACGTTCTGTTTAGCGTCCAGTGTTTGGGGTGGCGCAGTGGTGTAACGTCATTTGCATGATTGATTATTATTATTATATGATTATTGCAAAATTGGAAAATAGAGCTAAACTAAACGCATTTAGCATCACATGCTGTTTGTATGTATATAATTTATAATAAAATGGCTTGATCTAATATTTAAACATGTAGTCTTGATCATATTCAGTTACACTAAAAGTTGGGACAAATGCAGTTAATATACATCTCCATTTACTTCTTATACAGAGATGCTAATGCAATTCAGTGTAAAACAAAATGCATTAACTAATGTTGATAATACTCTCATGAAAGTAATGTGTTTCATGGATGTGACACTTTCCTGGTGGGAGATAGCAGGGGGTGCATTTCCTGGCAGACTGGAAATGCATACATGTGTGTATATATATATATATATATATATATATATATATATATATATACATTTATATATATATGTATACACACACACACTCACATAAACACATACTTAGGAGTTTATATTATATATATTTACAAATATTATGGAAGACAACACAGTAAGCAGGCTATTAATTAATGACATCAATAACCATTTACCCGATTTTTGTTATCTGTGACTGTGATTGTGGGAAAGTATGACTATTGTGGAATCCATGAGCGCATTTAAACATGAATCATTAACACAAAACTGGACGCTAAACAGAACGTGACATGGAATGAGAATATCATTTTTGTCATTGTGTGTACGTTGTCATTTGTAGTAAATTAAACATGAGCATTTAGTCCTTTTTGACATTTACTCGTGAATAAGAGATCTGTGGGTAATATATGTCCGTTTGGTAGTAGTTTAACGCGTCTGTCTTCACATGCGCGTTCCCGCCACGAGGGGGTGCTTTTCACGGCAGGGGTGCTTAATACGGCACAACACCGGCACCAACCTTGATGCCATGCTTCCGTGACAGCTTAGTGAAGCTACTCGAGGCCATGCTGGCCAAGACAAAGCCTGGCCAGCAGAAACACGCAGAACAGCTATAAACTAAAGTAAACTAATAAAACACAACACTAAACACACAAAACAACCACAACTAACAAAGGACTGTGGTGAACTTGATCACCCTCCGAGTGAGTAAGACTGGATTAACGACCAAGTCGAAGTTCCTTTTAGTTTTCTTTATTACCAATTATCAATTAGAACCCTGCCTAGGTCAGTGGAGACAGACCTTTGTCAATTTGAGACTGAAGTGTCCCTGTCCAATGGAGCCTCATTCTGTCTTCTGTCTCTGTCTCTGTCTGTAAGATCTTTTATACCAAAGTTACACCCCACAAATGTATACAATTTCCCAGACATGAGCACTCTGCATCTCATCCTTAAAAGGGCACAATCTATACTTGTTTATATTCCAAATTCCAATGCCTTTACCATTTGACAACCTCTAGATATTAATTACCATTATACTGGATGAAACCAGATTTCACATGAAGACACTGACTGTTATATAAACTATACTTTAAGGCCTACACACAGAGACAGAACTTTAGCTTAGAAATACAATAATAGAAGAAAATACACTACATATCCCCCCTTGGAAGCTTTTGAGCTTCCATAAAAGAATGAACCTAATATCACTGCTACAGGGACATAATACAACAACATAAGCATCCAAATTAACCTTAGCTGCTAACAAACATCTGCTAAAGGTGACTATACGTGAAAATTAAACATTGTCGTGAGAAGAGCTTACGCTTACACTACTCTATTATTACTAGCAATCTTCACTGAGCAATCAGTGTAATATTACTCTAATCATCAACTCATAGAATACTTAAACACAAAAGAAACCTTTTAACCTTAGCTTCATTTGACTCTCAAATAATCAATCAAAAGTAGACTCATATGAATTAATAAAAAGATATGAATTAATAATATCATGTCAAACATTCTTTACTTTTAGCATTGATCAATTATCATCAATAGTAAGAACTGATGTAATACATCTTACACTTAATCAACTCCTGATACACTGTCACAATAAAATCATCTGAGGTCACCTTGTAACCTCATCTTCAATAGTCCAATGTCCTCAAAACCAAAAATACTTCCATGGAAAACTGTATCTTCATTGCTTTTGCTTAGGATCAGAGGTCACTAGCACTTGACCTTCTCGTTGGAGGTCAGTTGTTCTTACTGCCTCGGGCCATAAAGATAGAAGAAAGAGGGGAGAGAGAGAGATAGAAATAAAGGGTGACAAATCTTGCAGGTCCTTCGTCCTTTCTCCTTTAACTGTAGTCTTTGAACCGAATCGGGACTCGGATCTCCCGAACCGGCCTGGGGCTTCTTGATTTTCTGGAGGCTGTATGAGAGACCTTCTGGCTCTCTGGACAATCTGGCGTTGACTTTCCTGCTGGTTGTGGCCTTGGCTGTTCTGGAGCTTCTCGGAAGTCGATGGTGTTGAATCGAGCATGGCTCTCTGGATTGTCACGGTTTGCCATATCTCCTGATGGCTTGCTCTCCATCTTCCGTCTTTGTGGAGGATCCCCTTATCTGGATCGCCTTATCCCCTGGTAGGATGGTGATAGAAGAACCCTTTGTTCCTCTTTCTCGGTCTGCTCCTGTTTTTGGATGACATAAACAGAAATACTCCTTCGGAAGTTAGACATATATTTTACATATGCTTTCAGATCGTCTTCTAACAGAGATAGACTTGGGCCTTTCCCACTAGCGCAATCTAGGCTTCGTCATGCAACGGCCTACAGCTAACTCAAATGGCGTCATACGTAACTCACAAAGCTCACTAGATCTACAGCCATTAGCGCAAGCGAAAGCGCTTCTATCCAATTAAGTCCCCTATGCTGACAGATCTTAATGAGACGAGTTTTTTAATAACTCCATTCATTCTTTCACAAATACCTTGACTTTGTGGATGGTACACAGCTCCAATACTTAATACCTAGCTTTTGCAAAATAAGCTTTACTGTTTTGTCAACAAATTCTCTACCGATATCTGATGAAATCCTATCTGGTAGGCCCCATCGAGGTATTACCTCTCTGCAGAGAAACTTGGCTACTGATGAAGCATCTTTTCTTTTAGTAGGGCATGTTAATAGCCGTGTATATCAATGCACATGATTTAGTTTACTAATATAACATGATTTTCTTAGTCTTGCATATAAAGCACAGAAGGTATTTTATTTTATAATCAAGACTTTTATTTTTGAAACTTCCAGCGGAAGAAAACAATGCGGTTTTTTCGCTAATACAGTCTACCTCACCCGCCAGAAACGAGCGAGAAACTTATGAGAACATGAGTCATATCAAATAAGCTGAAAATGCCACTGCAATTTCTACAGAGATGTCCACTCACAAATAAGATTTAGCATCTCAGTTGGAGAGAGAACAAGGTACATTTTTATTACTTTTCTTTGAAGTTTAAATGTTAAACGGCCGCTAGCATAAATACTATAATTGTAACAAGGGTTCAAGCCAGTTTGTTTTATTAACATGTATTATGCACTTTGAGTTCCTACATATGTAAGTGTGCTGTCATTTGTGATTGTATATATTAGTGCATAAGAAAGCATTTAAAGGACATTCAAGCTGTTTCCTTTAACAGAAATATCATTGTACAAGTGTAGTGAATTCATGTATATTTTTGTTTCACTTAGCTCTTACGGTGTGGAATGGATTTGAATAAATTCACGAAACATCAGTCAAAGCGTCCGACCATCTTCTTTCTATGACGTAATCAATTTGTTCTAGCAAAAAAGATGTCCAAAAACCATACTCCTTTATAATTTTCCTTCACACTTCCCCCCTCGCCGCATGGGCGAGTCCATGCGCGTCATATATCAATAAACTCAATAAGTCTGGAGGTGCATCTTGACTTGCACCTCTAGCTAACCACAACTGTTTGTCCATTGTATTAGCTTCTTCTTGCATCCACACTATGTCTCTGAGTGTGATATTGTCTTCTAAGTCTACTACATGTGTAACCAGAAGGACTTTCTCTGTCTTATGTGCCCCAGCAGCTACCTTTGCGGCTTCATCTGCTGCATTGTTACCTCGAGTAACTCTAAATGTATCTGATTTATGTGTTGCACATTTAGCTATAGCTATTTCTTTAGGTTTCATTACAGCATTTAACAGCTCCATAATTTGTGCATGATGCCATATGGGGGAACCATCCGTCTTCTTAAAGCCACGTCCCTTCCATACTGCAGCAAAGAAATGACAAACTAAATGAGCATATGCAGAATCGGTGTATATTGTGACACGCTTACCTTCTGCCATTTAGACAAGCTTACGTTAAAGCAATCAATTCAGCGAGCTGTGCTGAACATGGCTGTGGAACAGCTTCAGTTTTCTCAGTTACAAAGTCAGAGTCTTCCGCTTTAACAATTGCATATCCTGCACTTAATTTATCTCCTGTTCTGTAACAAGACCCATCAGTCCAATATTCTAAATCTGGCTCCCGGAGTGGGAGTACTTGTAGGTCTGAACGAAGTTTAGAATATTTTTCTGCTTCTACTAAACAATCATACGGCTCCCCATTATCAGGAGTCGGCAAAGTGTCGGCTAGGTTAATCGTATTGCAACTGTTCTGCAATTTGCAATTGCTCTTGTTCTAAAAAGTCTATGATAGTCTCTAATTCTAGGCATCGTCAAAGTGAACTTGCCATGGTTCAAGAGATTTCTCAGACTGTGGTGGGTCACAATTGTCAATGGATAGCCTATCATAAGGCCTGAAGCTTTCTCATACATTTTATAAACTCCTATCAGAGCTCTATAGCATGGGGCAAGGCCCATCTTCTGAATAAGCGGAAGAATAATATGCAATAGGTTGGGGGCTAGTAAGAACAGCACAGGCATGTTTGCCCTCAGGAGATGACGAGACATACATCACAAAATTCTTAGATTAATCAGGCAATGTCGATGCTGGTGCCTCTAGCAATTTCTGTTTAATTGTTGCAAATGCCAGGTGACCTTCCTGTGTCCAAATGAGATTACAATGCAATTGACTGCTTCCCGTGTCTTTGATCATAGCTCTCAGGGGCCCTGTGAGTTCTGTGTAATTCTCAATCCATGCAGAACTATAACCTGTAATCCCCAAGAATTTCATCATTTCTCTGACAGTCCTTGGTCTGAGTGCTTTCCTTATAGCTTCTGAATGTCAGAAATGCTTCGGCGTTGTATTGGGACCACAAGCTCTCTTGAACCTGTTCTAACATTTCTTCCATGAAGTTCCTGTCAGGTGTGACAGACAACATTGACTCATTTGTCACTTGTGCAGTCTATGGTTGACCAACTTCTTGTGCTTAGATCATAATTTGATGAATTGCTGATCTTTACTTATCCAGACAGCTGGGTTTTCTTTTGTCGTTACAAAGATGGCCTCTTCTGATTCTGCCATCATTGCCCCAATATGCTTATGTTCAGAATCTTCAGCAATCATTAGAGTCACATGAGGAATGCTTCCCTCAATCCTATGTTCCTGATTCAAATAAACATCATTATTTATCTTCATTGCAGCACCTTGTCAGCCCAGGACTATACATCCTGAACTGAGTTGAACTTGTTTCGGTCGGGTTTTTCAACCACTCATCTGGATCTGAGTTGGTGGGATCTTTGAAATACTGGAGCGTGCAGTATAGTGCATATTCTGGTATCCTAGCTCCCAGTAAGTTTGCAAAGATGAACTTTTCTCACACTCTTGCTGGTTCAATCAGATCTCGACTGAGATTTCCAATCCAGTAGACCACTGGTGCTTCAGTTTCTGCTTTCATGGTCATTTAATGATCATTTTCATGTGGCACTTCCACCAAAACAGCCATCTGGTGTGTATTCCATTGTACACTTCAATCTGCATAATGCATCTCTTCCAAATAGTCCAATGTGGGTTTGTTTTGCCAGACATAGGAAGGTGTGTAGCATCATGAGGCCGGATACAGGTAAAAGTAGCTCCGCAATCTGCCATCAGTTTCAATGGACGATTGTTTACTTTTACCCAAATTGTTGGATCATTTTCCGGTTCAGACACCACCAGCTTACACCCCCCTTTCGGGTTCTCTGGGCACCCTAGAATCCTAGTTTTCAGAATGTCTCTTGATCTTGCTCTTTCTGGACATGTTCTGTCTTGCGGTGCAGTTCTTTTCTGTTCTGCTTTGTATGTATTGACGAGCACTTGCAATGTTTTTATCACTTCTGGATTGAAGGTACCCTCTGGCGGCCAGGGCTGGTCAATTTCTGCCCATCTTTTATTAAATTTTTTTTTTAGATATTTTATCAATTCCCTTCACAAGGGGATTATTTTTCTCTACCATCTCCACTGGGGTAGTTGCCCTTGCTGTACCTGCGCCCATTTCCACACACAGATTTTTATTTCTGAATTTCTTTATCATTTGTAAGGGAAATTGGAAAGCGAAAGGTTCTGAACTTTTTATTTCACACAGTGACCTTGTTATAAATACTGAGCAATCCCCAAATTAGACAACAAACCACTTTTTCCCAAAAATTGTCTATTCAAACACACTTTTTGTAAACCTCAACAGACGATAATCCAACTAACTTTTCTTTGACTTTGTTTACTTCAACCACACTTTTTGACTTTATTTTATTTATTCGTATGATTGAATTAAATGCTGCTCAGATTATGCACAAATCAGAAGCTGTCACAGGTTGATTACTAATCAAAACTACTCATGTATCATTTAAATCAGTGCGAGTTGTGATATAATCCTGTTATACACAAGGCATGTGTACCATGTACAAATATATGTGAATATAAATTTGAATCCAACCGTATTATTAATATATAAAAAGATGAATTTTAATGTTAATGAAGAAGGGCAATGGACACCAGTGTAGTTTACTTAACTAACCAATTAAATTAAAGGTATGTACTCAAGTATGTGTCTGGTATCGTTGGAAAGGTAACACTCTCAGGATTCTTGTAAAAGTGTCTGTGTGATTCTGTGTCTCACTGACAAAGAGTGGCAGAGGTTACAACGATGGGGTTATTTACACACCCATAGGTTTGCCTTTACAATGACATGTGTACAGACATTATTATTACTATTACATATAACCATATTTTTTGTTTGGCCATATCTATCTATCTATCTATCTATCTATCTATCTGTTTATTTTGCTATAAGTCATATGTCAATTCGAAGAAAAACTAACCGTGTACCAAAATGCTGAGTGCTGAGTCATAAGATGATCGTTGTGGATAAAGGGAAGACTTTGAAGGCATGTAGCATTATAGCTTTCCTCACTTAGCTGAGGGGCTAGCCGAGCTAATCGCTAATACTATTACAGCTGTGAGCAACCATATAATTCGTATGTGGTCTTGAATGAATCAGGACAATCTAAGCTTTCCAACAATGTACGGCATGAATATACATGTTTAAGGTTTGGTGTTTAAAACATTCAGAATAACGTGTCGCTACCTCTTAACATCTGTCCCTGTCCCTTAGACGGAACAGCATACATTAAGCGGTTAAGCTGGTTTTAAATTTATAATAAACAGCTCAGTGAAAGATGGTAAAAGTCCACTTCCACAATTAACAAATCCTGCTTACACAAATTAACCAATAATCAATTAATCATTTTCAATCAACTATCTTTTACTCGCTATCAGCTACTAAACCAATGGCCAATATTAATAAACTACTAATAAATCAAGGTGCTATCATTAGCTGATCTGTTATTACTAGGTCAAAGGCCAATCATTAATCAAAATATCAAATTGGACAAATCAATTACTCATAAAAATCCAATCAATCAATCAATCGATCAATCAATCAATCAATCAATCAATCGATCATCATCAATTAAAGCAACTAATTTATCAAACACTCAATCAATTAATCAGTTGTCAAACAATCAATCAATCAAACAAACAATCACTCAATTAATCAGTTGTCATCAATTAAAGCAATTAATCCAATCAATCAACCACTTCATTACACCCGTTAATCAATCACTCATCATCAATCAATCAACCTTGCATTCATTCAATTACTTTCAGTCGAACAAGTCAATCACAGAAATCAATTAATCCGCCACTCAGTCAATTGGTTACCAATCAATCAATCAAAGCAATGTAACCATAAACAAATAATTATCAATCAATCCTCACATCTGACAACCAACATGTCAGTTTTGTCATCAATCAATCACACCCATGAGTTCATCAACCAGGCAGTTTATCAATTAATCAATAAACCATCAATCCTCAGTTAATCATTCACACAGCTAATTAGACCTCAATCATACAAACAATTAGAGTAATCAAAGTAACCAAACAAATAAACAACCAATAGAACCCAACAAGTTTAGCAACAAGTATAATTCAACACACTAGCTGGCCATTCAATCAAACGATTTAAACAGTTCAATCATTCAACAGTTAACCATTACCAGCTACTCTTATCAATCACTCTAATTTACTTAACAATTCAGACAATCAACCAATCAATCAAAGCAATTATCATTAACACAATTCAAAAAGTCAGTCTGTAGTCAAGTCAAAGTAATCCGTCACATTAAATATTACAAAGATCAATCTTCACCTATTTATTCAAATTAACTTTTCTCTAGAATAAACAGCAACTACTAAATTTACTATCACCTGATCTAATTAACACTCCATCAAACCTCTAAAAATATTTACACAATCCTACTGAACAGAATATCCCACAATCTACTAACTGCTTCTACGGATAACATCCAAGTGTTTTCAAACCACTGTTTTAATCTAATGATCAAGACAACCTTCCCAAACTTCTCCTAAAGATAAGAATAATAATGTCTTATACCGTAATTATAAAAACAATCTTCAAAAACATTTTTACAAGCAAGCTTATTTATAACCAAAGCAGCGAAAAGGAAAGAGAGAGAGAGGAAAAAGGGATAAGTTTCGTGTGTGTGTGTGTGTGTATGTTCATATGTTCCTGACTACTCTGTCTAACAGAGCTCATCAATCACTCTTCTTATGGAGGAAGAGGATTGTTCTTGTCTGATTTATTTATATATATAAGTCCGTTCACTTTATAGTGTACAGCTCATGTCTCCTTTTTATAGAGAAAGGAGGTGTTAACACATTAATCCATTAATCTTGAATAGGAAAGGATCAGAAAATGAATATGTGCGTGCTTGTGTAACTTCTCGATGTACATTAAGGAAGAGGCACAGCTGTCTCCCTTCCAAGCAGTCCCTCTGTTTATGTTAAGGCATGGGTGTGTGTGTGTCAGAGAGGGAGAGGGGGAGAGAGGCTTTTTATACACAGCAGAGAATTAACCGAACATTGCTATCTATTAATAAAAATATGCAAACCTGCGTCGTCTTCAAACCTCAGTTTCATATATCTGCAGAAATCACCTGTCGTCTGCAGAATCCTCACATTGTGTCCTCACAACACAAAATGAGAGAGAGAGAGATTAACTTCTTATTAAACTTTACTCGAGTTATTTACTTCTTTAAACCATTTCATCAGGATCTCTTTAGTGTTGATCAGACACATATCCTTTCACATATTTCAACTTTAGGCATGCGACTTCATAAAACACATTAATCACTTTTAAATTTGCCTATAGGACTTTTTGCCAAACTGCGCACGCTCTGACCTAAACTTAAATGCGACTTAATATATATTAATTCATCACTTTTAGCATCTAAACTGCATATTCGGCTCCTACGTCCGCATACGTCTTCAAACTGTTTATTTTCGGGTCTAAACCGCGCATTTATTTCATTAAAATACAACTTCAAACTAATTCATAGCTTCTCCTATGAATTTCTTCTCATTTCTCTCTCATATTTCTCTCCTCATTTACTCTATGTGCATATTAAATCATTCATTACTTTATAGCCAGGACTAGAGGTCAGAACCCCTTTCAAATGGGATCTTAGCGCCAGAACGATGCACATTTCCTCACAAACTTAAACCAAAGTCTGCTTCTTTAGACAATAACTTCGAAGTGCACAATAAATAAATACAGTAGGCCTATATTACTTCACACAATAAATTTAGATTTTCCAAACATGAGAATTCTCTTTAAATTCTATTTTTCTTAACAAAATTTAGCTTTGGGACCCTTTATAAATTTAATGACAGGTCATTAATTCATTCTTCCTCGCTTACAGTTCTTAATTTGGTTGAAAACTCCATCGTCTTGATCGGGGAGAGAGAAAGAAACAGAGAAAAAGGTCACTCACCAATGTGTGGATCCAGATGGCCAAGCTGTCAATCTCTCTTTCTGTCTCTCCTCCCGAATTCAAGACTGGACCTGTCTTCAGAACCACCCTGCTCGCAAAGCGCCATGATTTGTGGTGAACTTGATCACCCTCCGAGTGAGTAAGACTGGATTAACGACCAAGTCGAAGTTCCTTTTAGTTTTCTTTATTACCAATTATCAATTAGAACCCTGCCTAGGTCAGTGGAGACAGACCTTTGTCAATTTGAGACTGAAGTGTCCCTGTCCAATGGAGCCTCATTCTGTCTTCTGTCTCTGTCTCTGTCTGTAAGATCTTTTATACCAAAGTTACACCCCACAAATGTATACAATTTCCCAGACATGAGCACTCTGCATCTCATCCTTAAAAGGGCACAATCTATACTTGTTTATATTCCAAATTCCAATGCCTTTACCATTTGACAACCTCTAGATATTAATTACCATTATACTGGATGAAACCAGATTTCACATGAAGACACTGACTGTTATATAAACTATACTTTAAGGCCTACACACAGAGACAGAACTTTAGCTTAGAAATACAATAATAGAAGAAAATACACTACAGGACAGAAAAAACAAAGAAAGAAAAAGCACCCAAACTCTCAGCTCTTCCACTCTCACTCCTCCCACACAGAAGAATAGAAGAAGAGGAAGATCGTTATTATTTAATTATTTTAATTCATTCATTCAATTCTAAATTGAAAACAAGTAAAAACACAACAGATGTCAGTTGAAAATGATTTGACAGTATTTATTGTTTATTTCCATGTACAAAAAGATAAAAGTCAAATAACACTTATTTTTCTACAGTGATATTAATTCATTTTTCAGTTCATGTGTGTGTGTATGTTTCAGCATTAATTTACTCTCTCAGTGTGTAGTGGATGTTTTTATCATTTACATTTGAGTCACTTGGCTGCTTCTTTAGTTTGGTGTTTAGACGTGTTTCCATGTTTCTCACAAATCCAGAGTCAGAGGAACAGTTTCAATCAATCAATCTTTATTTATATAACACCAGATCACAACAACAGTTCTCTCAAGGCTAGAGTGCATTTTACAGTAAAATCCTTCTGAAGAACAAAATTATTACACAAAGGAGAATTCATCCACCTGTAATCTAAAGGAATGTATTCCAGGATTCAAAGGTCCAAATGAATGCTGATAAAAAGCTGTATCAAGATAAACTATCCATCAATATATCCTGAACTGTGGTGCAGCACAGAGCTGTGAGTTTAAGGTTCTTACTAAATGTTAAACAACAGAAACACCTGAGAGTAGAAGATGAGTTGGTGTGAGACTTTCTGCTACTGTAGGTTCAGGTATCTTGAAAGAACTGGATCCACCTTACAGAGAGCAGCGATCAGAGCTGAACTGGCTTCTGGTCCTTTTTTTCGCACCATGTCGATCAATGCTTCTGCTTTCTTTGCTCTGTTCAGGTTTTCAGCAGACTCCATTTCACCATCATTAATGATCCCTTGCTGCAGGAGTTTACCCAGCAGCTTGTTTAGATTAGGTTCAGACACTCTTTCAATGAACTGTGTCCGAACAGACAACAGCTGTTTATCTGCTGGGACAGTTGGCGTCACTGCTGGACCAGGTCCAGGACCAGGACCGGCACCAGCACCAGGACCTGGAAGATGAAGAAGTACCAGAGTTTAATAACCAGCTGAGAGTTCGTAGAGGAGACAAGAACAGAACCAAAACAAAAATGCTTCAAGATTTAAACTGCAGTATCTCTGATTCAGAGCTGAAACATTATTGATTATTTTCTCTCTGATTGTCTATAAATGCCACAAAGCACTAATCCTAGTCTTTGGTTGAATGTCTTGTTTTGTCCAAAACTCAAAAATATTGAGTTTACAATGATAGAGAAAAGATAAAAGCAGTAAATCTAATAAGCAGAATCTGTAATGTTTGACTTTTCTGACTCCATTTCACCATCATTTATGATCCCCTTCTCCAGCAGCTGGTTTAGATTAGGTTCAGATATTCTGTTAATGAACTGAGTCCGGACAGGAAACATCAGCGTCTCTGTGGGGACACTCAG
This sequence comes from Scomber colias, assembly GCA_021039105.1. Classification (NCBI taxonomy): domain Eukaryota; kingdom Metazoa; phylum Chordata; class Actinopteri; order Scombriformes; family Scombridae; genus Scomber; species Scomber colias. Next base: position 97,700 of record JAJDFG010000269.1, on the reverse strand, counting down.
TGCCTGCTGGACCTGGAAGATAAAGTACCAGAGTTTAATAACGAGCGAGAGTTCAAATTAAAAATGCTGTGGGATTTAAACTGCAGGAGCTCTGATTCAGAGCTGAAACTAATGATTATTTTCATTATGATTATTCATCCTAGTCTTTCAGGACATCTTAAAATTTCTTATTTTGTCCAAAACTGGAAAATATTCAGAAAATTTAAGATACAGAATCTGTAATCACTGTCAGAGACAACTTTGTTTTATTCAACATGACTTTTTATTAAAGATTTTTCTCCCTGATGCTGCAGCTTCTTTGTTCATCAGTGATGTTCTGTCTCCATCTAGTGGCTGAAACAAAGAACAACACTCTGACCTGCTGACAGTCTGTCCTTTGTTTTTAATGCTGTTACACATTGTTTTATTTGAACCTCTTCTTCCTCTCCTCATTTAACATCAGACCATCATCATCTTCTCTTTGTGTATGTTCAGAATAAATTGATGTAAATGTGTCAGATGTTCAGAGCAGCTCTGAACAACATCAGCAGTCTGTATGTTACTTTGTGATTTACTCTCATAAACTTCTCTGAGCTCAGGGAGAAAAGTCCAGATGTTGTTTTTAGTCATGTTAGCAGCTTTATGGGTGATAATGTCAGTCTGTCTGTTGATTGGTCCAGATTGAAATGTCTGTACAACAAGTGGTCTACTCTAGTGGTTTATTGAAAGGTACCCAAGAAATCCACCGTACATCTCACATTTATACACATATCAGACCTTTAGTTTCTAACAATGCATCAAAACAACAGAGAGAAACTGTGAGTGGCATAAAACATAAAATAGATGAGTATAGAACATTTATGTACTACTAACTAAACTACTAAATGTTTTACACTGCTGTCACACCTTCACATCATCTCTCTGATACAGTCTGACTTCACTCTCTGTTTCAGTATATCCAACTTTTGGTCTAATAAAAATATTCACATGTGGATTTCGACACAGAGCTCTGTTACAAGACTTTTAATGATGCTGAACGTTCCTTCCAAAAAGGCAGCAATTTGTTTTATTTGGTGTGAATGTTGCGAGACAATGGAAATAAATAAATTAATTAAAGAATACAGCTTTAAGATAACAATGAACAAATACAGAAAGAAATACACTTTGCATGTTTGTCTTTATGTTGTGGGCTGGATACTACTTACTGCATTACTGATTAAATGTCAAGAGGCAGATATTCACATTTTATGTCATAATGAAAGGAAGAGAAAATATAGAGTCACCAGCTGCTGGATCCAGAGGAACTGAAACACTAGTATGATCAAGAACAGTGAGCAGGATCTTCCTTTCTGAAAACTGAAGTGTCACTTTCCAACATACCTGCATCTGAGATCTTTTAATGTTTGAATATATGACAGAAAATAAGAAAAAGCTTGATCTAAACTTACCTCTGCTCTCCTCTCTCGATGTTTCCTTCTTGGAGCTGAAAGACAACCAGAGAACAGACTGGAGTTAAATAACCCAACAGTCACTATTAAACAGAGACCTTTTAGAAATGAACATTTTAACAGAGTCTCCATGTGGCAGCAGACAGGGAGGAGCTATCCAGGTAGAAATGTACAAATGACTTCTTTACAAAATACATGTCCACTAAAAATCCTCATGTAAGCCATCAGGTGTAAGAGTTTGTAAAAAGCTTCTGTCTGGAGTTACAGTCTGTATCTACTCCCTCCATGTTTGAGTTTATTAACCTTTAAATCTGAGATGTTAACATCATGATTACATTCATTAAAACACTGAGTGACAGTAATCCTCAAACACTCTTCTAACCATCTGGATTAAAACACTGATTCATTCAATGTAATTAAACTAAAACACAGACTGTATTATAAAATGTTATCAGAATTGTTTGACTCATAAGATTCCTGGTTAAATAGTGTACTGGTTAATGATGTGAGTCAGAATCAATGAATAACTGCTCTGTTCTACTATCAGGTGGAGAGTTACTGCAGGAGGATGAAGACTTTACCCGTCAGATCCATTTTATACGTCCAGAGTTTTGGATCTCTTTGGTCCTGGACTGTTAAAGTTACTTCATCTTTGTTTGTAGGCAGACGGATCTCAAACGTTTTGTGATAATCTGGTCCAAACTTCTTGTCAAAAACTTTCTTCTGTAAACCAGAAGTATCCAAAGTGAAGTAAATGTAAAGCAGCAGTTTATGAATCATGTTACAAAGACTTTTATCAGATATTACAAACTGTTTGAAATACTCACATCAGGCTGTATTATAACGGCATCAGGACAGAGAACACTGTAACTTTCATCTGTGATGAATTTACAGTCGGAAGGAGCGTCGATGTATTCAGCATGTGGACGCTGTTTAGTCACCTGAAGAGACATCAGAACATTATTATTATTATCATCAGTAAAGCCTGACTTTATCTCAGCAGATATATCAGCATCAGTAGATTAAAAGTCTGATAAGCAACAACTGGATCTTATGTTCACTCATCTGTAGTGTGTGACAGCTGTATTCATCTGCTTACATACAGTAATGTACAGTCAAGAGAAGAAGAAGAAAAGATGAACAGAAATGTTAAATGCCACATGTTTGGGATCATGGAAACATTTCCATCTCCAGGTAACTTTCTGGGAGAAATAACAACTGTTCAGGTGAGTATCACTGAAACACGCCAGAGGCCTGTTCTATGAAGCTGGATTTTCTCTTATCGAGGTAACTTCAGGGTTAACCCTGGGTTTTCCGTACTACGAAGCTGGTTCACTTCTTACTGGGGTAAATCACCATGGTAACTGATGCTGAACGGCTAACCTGCTCTGGGGTAAATCACCATGGTAACTTGGTGCTGAACGGCTAACCTGCTCCGGAGCAGGTTATGTTCTGGATAAGAGATCAACGAGTACAAAAGCACCACCTCCTGACCAATCAGTTCTCTTAGAAAATGACCTGCCCATTCTTAAAAGATCCTGTCAACATTGGTGCGCGGATCGTGAGAGGAGCGCTTAGGAGAGAATGAGTTTTTAGGGATAGATGCAATTTTTTAATTGGCCAAAATATATATTTAAAAAATAATCATTGAGGCACGTGGGGGATATTATTCTGTAGGTTTGACATCCTGAGATCAAAGTGTCAGGGAGCATAATAACTGTATTTATTTATTGTAATTGTAAAAAATTGACGAAAAGATATATTTGTAAAATAAGCCTTGAGGCACATGAGGGATATTAGTCTGTATGTTATACAGTTGGTTTGACATCAGAATAGGTTTGTATTTTGAATGTTGAATATTAAACTAACTTAATGTCTCTTATGAAAGGAAGGGCACTGAGGAAGCGATCTGCCTCAAACGTCTGTGCCGTAATAAAGTGGCATTGTGTGATCAGAGTGCTGTCCGTTTATATTGTCTGATAAATTAATATTGTATGATCTCGTGAATTTACACATTAACAGAGTCTGCAATTTTCTGCCAGCATTCCTTCCTGGTTTTTGCTGCTGCAGCATCAGTGTTGCTTTTGGTCTGGATGATGTGATTGAATTCTTCATATTTATGAAGAATAATTGTCTGCTCCTCCATGGTAAAGTAGGCTGCTCTGCAGGGTTTCTCCATGTTTATGATTGGTCAGACGCTGCAGACTCCTCCCCTTTATGTGAGCGCGCAGTGATCCAGATTGGAAAACCCTGGGTTGATTTACCGAGTTGATAACCAGCTTCGTAGTACCGCTTATCCTAGATTGTGAATGTCTGGGTAAATCAACCCAGGTAACGGAGAGATATCCTGGATAGGTTAATCCAGCTTCGTAGTACAGGCCTCTGAGGGGTATTGCACAAAAGTAGAATAAATAAATCCAGGATAACTGAGCAAGCGCAGCTTGATCTAGCCTGCCCGGCGCATCTTGGCTTAATTGGTTGCACGTTCGCCAAGCCAGGATGAAAAGGCGCGGCTATGTCAAGCCAGGTGTAGATAGCTGGGATAAGTGCATGTTCACGGCATTCTCAAATAGACCCATGGCATCGATCACAGAATCACAGATTGGAAAATGGAAAGGTGTCGCACGTCATTCTTCACGGCCGCTGAACAACAGCTCCTGATGGAGTTTCATGATGAGGTTAAAGAAATTATAAGAAAAAAAGGCAACACAAGCACAAAGCACTGTAATCAAGGAAAGGGAGAAAGCCTGGCAGACAATCGCGGACCGGCTCAATACGTAAGTAGTGCAATTAATGTGCAATTAATGGGTTAAGTATAGCTCAGTGGGTAGAGCACCTGCCCCATGTGTTGAGGCTACAGTCGCTGCAGGCGACCCCGGTTCAAATCCCGCACCAAGTACTCCTATCCTGCATGTCATTGCCCCCTCTCTGTCTCCAGTTTTCCTGTCTCTCTCTACTAACCTGTACATCAAAGGCAAAAAGCCCAAAAATATACTTAAAAAAAAAAAGTACAATTAATACAACAGTGCTCCACTAGAACTGTCAACATTACAATTAAAGGACTAAAGAAGTTACTGTCCAAGCCCACTAATCAACAGTTGTACACTTTGATTTAAATGTGGCAAGTAAAAGTGCATGCTACTCAGGAAATATAATTAAGTGCAAACAATTATTATAATTAGGTGTAGGGCAGGGGGAAGGCACATCTGCAGCTGCAGGATGCACTTCTGCAGATGAGGAGACTGCGTTGCTGGACTCCAGGCTTGAGGTATCATGTCAATTTTATGGAACTGTCTTGCTCATTTAGCCCATAATGGATATGAAGTCAGTGATTAGGTGCTAATAGAAAATAACAGTAACAGGACCCAGATGCTGCTCAGCCTCAGAAGCAGCCAAGTAACATTGTGAGTATCGGCTAGTAAATAGTCCAAAGTAAGTCTACTGTACATTATACACAATAATGATACCACATGAATGACTATAAAATGACTGTTGCAATTAAACAGTCAACAGACTTTAATGAAACTACAATATAATTTATCTGTAGTATTTTAATGCAGGATAATTAAAATGATGCAACATATTTAGAAACACCATGGAAATGCTGTAAAACCCATTAATTTGTCACACGATTGACAGTAGAACTGCCAGATGAGTCCCTGAGAATAATCTTAGCCTGGTTGTTAGCCTGGTCTGGAGCAGGCTAGCTGCAGAGAATAAATCACCATAGTAACTGGGCCAGGATAAATTTAACCTGCTTTCATGCAACCGACTTGAGGCTAAATTCAGCCAGGATAACTAACTTATCCCGGCTTAATCCCTTATCCTGGTTTCGTGCAATACCCCTCTGGTCTGTTTGTATCATCACAATATAAACAATCTGTTATTGTCATCAGTTATGTTGCATTAATCAACTTTCTACGAAAAGCTTAAAAAAAGTGAAGCTGTAACATAACAACATAAAGTTTTACCTCTGACAGAAGGACGTTCTTCGGCAGGAGAAACACGTCAAGAGTCTGCTCCTGTGTTTCTGATGGTTGGAGGAACAACAGAACGTGGCCATTGATTGGTCGGTTAATAACCTTCTTGACGAGGCCCAGGAGAGAGAAGTGAGGGACGTTCACAACCGCATGAGTGCCTGTAATGTGCAGCGGCTTCAGGAAGCTCATTCCATCATCAGTGATGTGGACGACAGACAGCAGACCTTCAGGGAGCGGAGCTGTGAAAACACACTTTTATTTCACTTTCTTCTGTTGGCCTCATATTCAAGTTAGAATATTAAAGACCACATCTATTTAACATTGTTGGGAATCATTAGTTTACACTTACAGCAGCCCAGATTATTATGGGATGGACTAACATGTTTTAGATGGCAGGAATGAAAATGAGTCCTCCTCAGTGTTTGTTGTGTAATAGTTTCAGAAAGATGAAGACAGATGGAGAACAAAACAGGATGATTTTTGTCCTGAGTAAATATCATCATTTTCCATATGAACAGATTTTTAGGTATCCTATTACGTCAAATGGCTTAAAAAATTCTGCATATAGCTGCTGTAAATAGGGAGAAAATCTCTCCCAGTGTATGGTTTGAGCTAATATGAGCGACATCATCAGAACCATGAATGAAGTACATTTAATATGAGATGAAACAGTGACACCAAGAACCTGCAGAATAACCCTAACAGTCTGTAATCATACAACAGAATTAGAAGAAACTAGGGCAATATTTTGAAATTATATCGATATCATGATATGAGACAAGATACCGGTTTCGATTCTAGATATCGTAATATTGCAATATGTTGTCAGAGTTTCTTTTCCTGGTTTGAAAGCTGCATTACAGTAAAATATGTAATTTTCTGAACTTACCAGACTGTTCTGTTATTTAACTTTTTACCCACTTTTTCATTATATCCACATTACTGATGATTATTCATCAAACATTTCATAGTGTAAATATTTTGTGAAAGCATCGACAGTCATCTCTACATTATTGTTGTAATATCGATATCGAGGTATTTGGTCTAAAATATTGTGATATTTGATTTTGTCCATATTGCCCAGCTCTAGAAGAAACATATTAAAAACATATAAAAATAGACTAAGGCTTTAAATACATGTAGTAATTATTATATATGACTCAAGTACAGAGTCAGGATTATTTTGCTGAATATGTCACATAAAAAGAAAATTGAGTACAGTCAGACCGGCTCTGCTACTGAAGCAAGGTCAGCTGTTCAGCATCAGTTACCTGGTAAGAAGTAAGGACTGAACACTTGAGTTAAACCTTAAGCTACCTCACTAACCACAAATCCTGCTTCAGTCCTGCTTTTTTGTATGTCATTGGATGTTTTTATGCTTCTCATTCTTACTGTTAAATGTTTAGTTTTTATGTCAAGCACACTGAGTTGCCCCTGAGTATGAAAGGTTCTATATAAATAAAGCTGCCTTGCCTAGTACAGGTTAATGATGAGGAACCCTTTTTATTTTCCTCTAGCTCCACCTTCAGGACAAACTTTACATGTCCAGCTCCACTGCTGGTAAAACTTAACTATCCAAGAACAGCAGATAGAAACCAGCTAGAACCTAAATCTGGTACAAAGCTTCTTTTGAGATTCATTTATTTTATATAAACAGAAACATCACAGTTGTAATGAACTCTGCAGCCTGTAGGGGGCACTAACAGGAGCCTTAATATAGTTTTAATAAAACTCACAGAGCTCAATAATCATCTTACCATCCATGGTTTCACAGTGTGGCAGGTGGAGCTGACTGACAGCACCTTCAGGACTGGACTGGATGTTGAACAGCGGCCCTGCAGGTGTTTTACTAGCTGGTTGTAGGAGACTCTCATCCCATTGGACAGTCCAGTACTGTAGCTCCGCCTTCTTAGTAATAACAAACGTGAGTCCAGTCAAAGTACACCTGAACACACCTGAACCAGGACAGCTGTGGCTGTAGGACACAGAAGAGCTGATCACACAACAGACTCATGCAGCTTTTTAAAGAATGAATTTGCTGCAGATTATTGGCTGCAGGGCGCTCTGCTGTCCTAATGGTTAAGGCTCATACTATATAAACACAATGTCCATGATTTGATTCCCAGCCAGAGAACCTTTGTTGCATGTTATATCTTCTCTCTTCCCTTGTTTCCTGTCTCTCTACACTGACTCAAATAAAGGCAATAGAAGCTAAGAAAAGATAATACTGTGACTGCTGCAGTGCTTCAACAGCTGGAGAACAAACTGAACCGCTGGACAAGATGTGAGTGAAGCAGCAGCTGCAGGAATATGAAGAGTATGAAAAGTGTTAAAGGTGAAGAGTAATCAGTGAAAGGAGATGACAGGACCGTTGAATTTGAACTAAAATGAGTTAAATGACTGAACAGAGTGGAGCTATCTGAAAGCAGGTGAAGTGTCATCACTGAAAGAAGTTGATGAGGTTGAAGGTTGAAATATTGTTCATCTTATGATTTGGTTACCTGTATGAAATGTTTGTAGACTCAGTCAGCATGTAGGGTGTGAAGTCCTAAAATGTAGAAAGTGAAAACATTAGTTAGAGAAACTGAACAGCTCACTCTCAGACTATGTTTACACGTGCCCAGCTATATTCATGAACAGACATTTCATCCTCTCAGTTTACACTAACCCGTGAATATATGCCATCAAAAGCAGCTCAAGCCCACGTTAGCCAATCAGAATCACTTCATTCCTCCATATAGTACAGCACTAATCCAAAGGGACCAGCATACATGTGACTGCTGCTCTGCATCCATGATCACATAGATTATAAACTATGTCTCATTTAACCCAGGAGCAGTTTCCGGCTCCACAAATCTCAGTTTTTCTCTGTTTACATGCAAACGTGCAAACTGAGTTTTCATAAATCTCCACTCTGAGTTTTTAAAAAGCTTTGTTTTCAGAGGCCAATTCTCCGTTTGAGTCTAAACGGAGCAAACAATGTTAATGTCTCTGTTTTTAAAAATAACGGGTACGTATAAACGGGGCCCTACTCTGCACTCTGTGCTGTTTAATTATTACTGATTATCAGCAGTTGATGGTTTCACAGATGAGGAGGTAAAAGTGAATTAGGAGTTTCTGATGGAGGAGGAAGGAGCAGAGTTTAGATGTAAGAAATATTAAACTATAAAGAGTCAGAACTATATTGTATATGATGGACATTTGTATTGACTCTACCTTCTGATCGTCTCTGCTGTCCTCAGACACAAGAATTGTGTTGGATGTAGACGGATATGATCCATCTGATGTAGAGAAGAACAAACAGCAGATGTTAAACTGTTCTGGACCCAGATTAAGACCGGACTTCCTGTTTCCTGTCTGCACCTTAACAACACCACCTCACCATCACTCTGAATGGTAAATGGTAAATGTTCTGTACTTATATAGCGCCTTTCTAGTCTTTACGACCACTCAAAACGCTTTACATTACAACTCATTCACACACTGATGACATGAGGTGCCAACCTGCTCATCAGGGGGAAGTTAACCAACCACTGTTGGCATAGCATAGCATAGTGAACGAATGCACCATGTGTTGAGAATTTATTTTGTTGGACAGACATTATTTCTGAAGAATAAATGAATGATAAATAAGTTAGTTAAAATACAAGTCATTTTTTATTTTGAAGTTAAATCTACAACATTTTTGATGCATTCAGAGTGGGACACAGTTTGACCAGAAACTAGTTGTGTTTAGATGTATATTTTGTCACACTGACACTTTGAACTGGTCTCAGTCTCAACACTCACTTCCTTCATGTCCATCAGGTGAAGCTCTGTTTGGTGTGTTCTCCTCCCTGTAGGAATAAATAGAAACACAGCAGTTATCTGGACTGTCTTATGAAGAGGGTTCAAATAATCACACTCTATCTCTTCACTAAAGATAACTAATGATTAAGAAATGCAAAAGTTATGTTCACATTAAAGTAAATTACTGAACTTGATTTCTGATTTCAGTAGAAACAGTCTCTTACTTTATGTGTGAGGGTCCAGCTTCATCACTGAAGTCTGGAGGAGGATGTTCAGACACACATGTGGATGCTGAAGACTCTGATTTGTTCTTTTCCTCCACACAACCAACCATCTTCTCGTTTCTAGACACATATATACACTAATGTATTTCAGTCAGAGACACTAATGTCAGTGAAATGAACATTTACACTATATGATTATTCAGTTGAGAGTTGGAGGAAAAGTCTCTGCTGTTTGAGGGAGACTCAACAGAAAAACTAATCTATATTTAATAAACATACATGAACATTAAATTTTGGTTAAATCAGCTCCACTAAACACTTCAGACATAAGCAGGAGGTATGATGACATCACTGTACACCTGTATGAACATGAAAAGGTGTGAGTGGTTAACTGGTGGACAAGAAACTGATGAATGAGCCAATGATGATGAAGCATGAATAAAGCAGCTGATGCTGATCAGCTCCTTTCACACCTTCAACACTAACATAAGATATGATTCACTGTACCTGGAAATACAGGATATGTGATTGGAAGCTAACTGTATCATCAAAATATCTCTTAAACAAACTAAAGAGCTCATTAACATGAACTGACTTCAACTCATCACTGACCCCAGAGCCTCCAGTCTGCAGTCTGGACTCTGCTGAAGATCAATCAGCTGCTTCATGTCTGAATCCTTCAGGTCGTTGAGGCTCAGATCCAGCTCTCTCAGATGGGAGGGGTTGTCCTTCAGAGCTGAGGCCAGATAATCACAGCTGATCTCTGACAAACTGCAGCCCCTCAATCTGAATAAAGAATAAATGATGCAGATTATCAGATGAGTAGTAGTGTGTGTGTGTGTGTGTGTGTGTGTGTGCGTGCATAAATATCAATGATCAGACATTATTCATTAAAACATTAAAGGATAATAATAAAGAAATATTTCTCCTTCATCAAGTAAACTTGATGAGTTTGAAACAGAATATTTAGAACTAAATTCCCACTTTGAGTTTGGATCCCTCCACTGCAGCTCAGCAAGGAAACACTGAAGAAACACAAACATACTTACTTGATATGTGGAACTCAGACTGCTGAAGCCTCATATTAGTTTACACTCTGGAAGTCATTTTTACTCACAACAAGACTGTGGATTTTAAATTCCTGAAAACATTTACATTCTACACATTTGTGTTCAGCAAATCCTGAAAATTATGAACCAAACATTTGAAACTTTACTGAAGAATTTGAATTTAATAAATAGAAATAAATCTACCAAAGCTACAGTCAGTGAACTCACTTCAGAGTCTCCAGTCTACAGTTTGGACTCTCCAGTCCAGCAGACAGCAGCTTCACTGATGAATCAGACAGTTTGTTGTTACTCAGGTTCAGATGTGTCAGATGGGAGGGGTTGCACTTCAGAGCTGAGGCCAAAACTTCACAGTGAGTCTCTGAGAGTTCACATTCCTGAAGTCTGTAATGACACAAATATTCCAACATATGTTATCATGAAAGAGGACACTTTATATTTACTTCATGCATTTGATGATCAAACAGTTTGATGCTCATTATTTTGATGAACATTTGTTCTTCACATCATCTTTTTATTGAATGTATTTTTTCTGATGCATTTTATTCCTTAAATGTAAAAATGAAGCTCAGAGAAAGTTCAGACAGGAAGAGCATCTTTTTTACAAGCTCACATCTATAGTTTGATTTCTCATCCCTCAGTCATTCTGATCTTTCTCACAGCTCATCATTTCCTTTCTGTCATTTCTGGGGCATCAATTAAGACGTCAGTTGTTCACATCACCTGCTCACATCTAACCAATAGCACGCTGACACACCTTCTTTGTCAGCCTATCATATTGCAGCTGTCTTTTTAAATGTTTCTCCCTCTCTACTCAGTGCCTTCAGAGCTGCTGCATATCAGGATGATTCAGATTCAAGTAGTTGACTCTTGGGAGAAATGTCAAGTATCAGGTTTTGTCAACCAGCTCAGTCTGCTGTTGTACTCACTGCATGTTTATCAATTGTAGCCTGTTCATTGAAGCAGTGTTCAGTCAGCGTGACTGCTCTCTGCTGCTGTGGGAACATGTGTGTGCAAATATTAGTAATCTAGTACTTGGATTTCTATCTAGATATTGTAGCTGCGTTGCTGTCTGCATCACTTTAACTTCCTCTCTTCAAGCAGCAATAGTTTTACCTAGCCTTTGTTCAAAAGTCAAGTCACACACAGATGAGATCAGCTGTCCTAATTAACGTTGATTCAGGTTCCTGGTTCATTGAGCCGCAGTCTGTGTCCAGCCAAAGATCTTCTCTGAGAGAAGATGCTTCCTCGCTCTGTTTTTCAGAGTTTCTTCATCAAACAATGTTCATGAAACATGAAACTCTAAAGATTTCCAGTAAGATCTGTGAATGTCTGTGATCAGTTACAACTCAGGCAGGAGCTCTCGATTTACTACACATTTGCAGATCTGCCACGGCAGAAGTGAAGCAAAAATCATGTGTAAAAAGATCGAGAGCTCCTGCCTGAGTTGTAACTGATGACAGACATTCACAGATCTTTGCAAACATTTGCAGATGTGTCTTCACTTGCAAATCTGAATACAGACATATGGATTTTTTTTACACAAACACAAATTGAGATACGCATTTGCAAATAGTATTGCTCCAATAGTAGCTCCATAGTTTTCTATCGTTTATTTACACATCATGTCTGCTTTTTATAAAGTCACTGAAACAAGTAATGAGTCTGTTTGACAATGTGAGGAGTAGAAAGTCCAGATATTTGTGTTCAAATGGAGGAAAATAAAATAAATACTCTAGTAAAGTGCAGCAGAGAGGAAGGAGGGACCTGGAGGTTGGACTCGTTCACTACATACTGCAGCTTTAAGACATTTTGAATGTATTTTCTCAGGAGCATTACATGGTGATTAATCTACCAAAGCTACAGTCAGTGAACTCACAGCAGAGTCTTCAGTTTACAGTTTGGACTCTCCTGTACAGCAGCCAGCAGCTTCTCTGATGAATCAGACAGGATGTTGTTGAGTCTCAGGTGCAGCTCTGTCAGATGAGGGTTGGACTTCACAGCTGAGGTCACAACTTCACAGTCAGTGTCTGAGAGTTTACGGTCAGTAAGTCTGTAATGACACAAATATTACAACATATTATCATGAACTGGCTCAAGGTTCAGACTAACAAGGAGAACACATGTTTGAATCTCAAAAACTAAAATAATGTATCAATGTAAGTTATTAACAAACTAAATGTAAACTCCATGTGTAATGTGTAGAATCAGTAGTGTAGGGAAGTGCATGGATGAGGGGAAATGTGTGCTAGACAATAACAAACACATGAAGCAAAGAAAGAAAAGAGATGTTGCTGGTGGAAGAGAGAGGGAGACACTGAGCAGGCCAGGGTTTTTTCCAGAAAGCAGGTTATATGGAAAACTCAGAGTAAGTTAACCCTGAGATGAGGAAACTCTGTGTTATCAGTTCCAGAAAGAGAAACTCTGAGTCAATCACCTTGGTAACTGAAACTCTGAGTCAGTCACCGTGGTAACTGAAACTCAGAGTCAGTCACCGTGGTAACTGAAACTCTGAGTCAGTCACCGTGGTAACTGACTCTGTGAACATAATCTGCTCGCTGGCGGGTTTTCTTTAAGAAACTCTGAGATTCTACCTGTCTCCTCCTTCCTGAAGCAAGCTACCAGACATGGATGGTCCGTTTCTTCGCAATCTGATAGATATCGAGGCAGAATTAATTCTCAGTGCCTGATGTCGGGAGATACGGTATCACTGTTCATTACACTCAATCATTTCTTAACATTCTCCGGCCATTTCTGCCTTCTTGTTAATCTTATTTTTAGGAAGTATTTTATTGTACACATCGTCACATTTTAGTCTTAAAATCAATGACTCCAATATGTATAATAAGTAAAATAGTGTAAAATGTTAATCTACTAAGCAGGATATTAGATGAGAGGACATATGTGTTAAACAGCTTTCTGTTGGGGGTTTAAATTACTACATGTTGAAATAGCCACTGAATTAATATTTACTTTGTTTAATAGCCGACGTCAACTATGAAAATAATCAAAGTGAGGTACAATCATAGCCCAGCAAAATGTGCCTTACTTTCCTGAATTATGTTTCTTTATTTCATTTTTAACTGCTTCCTAATACGTTACACCACTTTTTAACCTGTATGCTACAATTGTAAGTGAGGTAAGTTAAGTCAGTGGAGTGAAGCATTGACTCAGCAGCAGTTGCTTCTCTCTCCTTAGCGTCTGCTGCGGTGTTACTTTTAGTGAAATATATGATCATATTCACCACAGGCCTGCAGGGGGAGCTCCAGTTACAGTGAGGTTACGTAACTCGAGTTTGTTTCTCAGTGGTTGCCATGGTGACTCAAGGTATCGGGGCTCCATTGATGATCAAGGTGAACATACTCAGAGTTTGTTGAACCTCCTACCTAGAAACCCCCCAGCTTTGATAAGGTGATCCAGCTCAAAGCCCAGCTGATGCTTCAGCCTGATGACTCCTTTATTATTATTAATATTATTATTATTATTATTATTATTAGTTGGATTCTTATTATCTTGATTAACATTAGTTCTTCACATCAGTGGTTCAGATAATATGATGGACAAGTTCACATTGGCAGCTGTTCAAGTCATCATGCCCGTTAGCATCGCTGCTGGTAATGGAACTCTGTTTTTATGATACTCTGCTTATGATTGATATGTTTATTATTCTTAGTGTGCATTGGAAATAAAAGAAAACTGTCATGCTCATTAATTTGTTTAATCTCTTAGATTATGCACCTTGTTCTTTTTTTCTTTCCATCTATTCAGCAGATTCAAACTAATCCTGAAAATTATGAACCAAACATTTGAAACTTCAGTGAAGGATTTGAATTTAATAAATAGAAGAAAAAGAAATCTACCAAAGCTACAGTCAGTGAACTCACCTCAGACTCAGTTTACAGTTTGGACTCTCCTGTACAGCAGACAGAAGCTTCTCTGATGAATCAGACAGGTCGTAGAGTCTCAGGTGCAGCTCTGTCAGATGAGGGTTGGACTTCACAGCTGAGGTCACAACTTCACAGTCAGTGTCTGAGAGTTTACGGTCAGTAAGTCTGTAATGACACAAATATTACAACATATTATCATGAAGTGGCTCAAGGTTCAGACTAACAAGGAGAACACATGTTTGAATCTCAAAAACTAAAATAATGTATTAAAGTAAGTTATTAACAAAGTAAATGTAAACTCCATGTGTAATGTGTAGAATCAGTAGTGTAGGGAAGTGCATGGATGAGGGGAAATGTGTGCTAGACAATAACAAACACATGAAGCAAAGAAAGAAAAGAGATGTTGCTGGTGGAAGAGAGAGGGAGACACTGAGCAGGCCAGGGGGTTTTCCAGAAAGCAGGTTATATGGAAAACTCAGAGTAAGTTAACCCTGAGATGAGGAAACTCTGTGTTATCCATTCCAGAAAGAGAGGTAACTGAAACTCTGAGTCAGTCACCGTGGTAACTGAAACTCTGAGTCAGTCACCGTGGTAACTGAAACTCTGAGTCAGTCACCGTGGTAACTGAAACTCTGAGTCAGTCACCATGGTAACGGACTCTGTGAACATAACCTGCTCGCTGGCAGTTGGGGGTTTAAATTACTACATGTTGAAATGACCACTGAATTAATATTGACTTTGTTTAATAGCCGACGTCAACTATGAAAATAATCAAAGTGAGGTACAATCATAGCCCAGCAAAATGTGCCTTACTTTCCTGAATTATGTTTCTTTATTTCATTTTTAACTGCTTCCAAATACGTTACACCACTTTTTCACCTGTATGCTACAGTTGTAAGTGAGGTAAGTTAAGTCAGTGGAGTGAAGCATTGACTCAGCAGCAGCTGCTTCTCTCTCCTTAGCGTCTGCAGCGGTGTTACTTTTAGTGAAATATATGATCATATTCACCACAGGCCTGCAGGGGGAGCTCCAGTTATAGTGAGGTTACGTAACTGGAGCTTGTTTTATAAGTGGTTGCCATGGTGACTCAAGGTATCGGGGCTCCATTGATGATCAAGGTGAACATACTCAGAGTTGATTGAACTAATTCAGATCAGCTGTTCTGGAACCGGATACTCAGAGTTTGTTGAACCTCCTACTTGGAAACCCCCCAGCTTTGATAAGGTGATCCAGCCCAAAGCCCAGCTGATGCTTCAGCCTGATGACTCCATTATTATTAGTGCCACAGGTTCTAGCTCCGAGGCACTCCACTCCAGAAGCTGGAGAATCCCTGTCTCGCTCCCCATTAAACCTAATGTAATTTTCTTTTTTTTTCAAAAGAATCTCACTCTGTGTTCACACTGAGCTTACTTGCTCATTTTAAGGAATATCTGAATAAAATAAACACTGTCAGAATCTGCCGGCTTCTGTGTCTCTCACGGTGTTTTCAGTTTTTGGACAGGAGTTACGGTTTTCTCACAGTTTGCAATTGTTCGGAACCTTGTCAGAAGCCAAACTTTTTAGAATTTTGAGACCTTTTTTCAAGGCAGATCCTGAAATCGCCGTAGCAACCGCAGGGCCTTAGCTGCCCTTAGCAACCGCAGGGCCTTAGCTGACCTTGGCAACCTGTCGCTGGGCAGAATCTGACCTACTTTTTTGTGATTGGCTAATTCTACCTGTCTGTCTGTTTTGCCAGTTAACTGAGGTAGCGGCCGAGCTAATATTGATACTCTCTCTATATATATACATATGAATTATATTGACACTCTTACTGCTCAAATGCTGGCTTGTGTGTGTGTGTGTGTGTGTGTGTGTGTGTGCTGTAGTGTCGTGCTTAGAGTTAGTACATGTTCATACTGCCTTGTGCTCTGTGTGCTACTCTCTGCTGTACTCGTCCCGGCAGTAGCCCCGTGGCACTCAAAATTTCCCTGGAATTTTCTAGTTAATATTATTATCACAATGAGTTTGACTCTTATTATCTTGATTAACATTAGTTCTTCACATCAGTGGTTTAGATAATATGATGGACAAGTTCACATTGGCAGCTGTTCAAGTCATCATGCCCGTTAGCATCACTGCTGGTAATGGAACTCTGTTTTTATGATACTCTGCTTATGATTGATATGTTTATTATTCTTAGTGTGCATTGGAAATAAAAGAAAACTGTCATGCTCATTATTTTGTTTCATCTCTTAGATTATGCACCTTGTTCTTTTTTTCTTTCCATCTATTCAGCAGATTCAAACTAATCCTGAAAATTATGAACCAAACATTTGAAACTTCAGTGAAGGATTTGAATTTAATAAATAGAAGAAAAATGAAAACTACCAAAGCTACAGTCAGTGAACTCACCTCAGAGTCTTCAGTTTACAGTTTGGACTCTCCTGTACAGCAGACAACAGCTTCTTTGATGAATCAGACAGGTTGTTGAGTCTCAGGTGCAGCTCTGTCAGATGAGGGTTGGACTTCACAGCTGAGGTCACAACTTCACAGTCAGTGTCTGAGAGTTTAAAGGCAGTAAGTCTGTAATGACACAAATATTACAACATATTATCATGAAGTGGCTCAAGGTTCAGACTAACAAGGAGAACACATGTTTGAATCTCAAAAATTAAAATAATGTATTAAAGTAAGTTATTAACAAAGTAAATGTAAACTCCATGTGTAATGTGTAGAATCAGTAGTGTAGGGAAGTGCATGGATGAGGGGAAATGTGTGCTAGACAATAACAAACACATGAAGCAAAGAAAGAAAAGAGATGTTGCTGGTGGAAGAGAGAGGGAGACACTGAGCAGGCCAGGGTTTTTTTCCAGAAAGCAGGTTATATGGAAAACTCAGAGTAAGTTAACCCTGAGATGAGGAAACTCTGTGTTATCCATTCCAGAAAGAGAGGTAACTGAAACTCTGAGTCAGTCACCGTGGTAACTGAAACTCTGAGTCAGTCACCATGGTAACTGAAACTCTGAGTCAGTCACCGTGGTAACTGAAACTCTGAGTCAGTCACCGTGGTAACTGGAACTCTGAGTCCGTCACCATGGTAACAGACTCTGTGAACATAACCTGCTCGCTGGCAGTTGGGGGTTTAAATTACTACATGTTGAAATGACCACTGAATTAATATTGACTTTGTTTAATAGCCGACGTCAACTATGAAAATAATCAAAGTGAGGTACAATCATAGCCCAGCAAAATGTGCCTTACTTTCCTGAATTATGTTTCTTTATTTCATTTTTAACTGCTTCCAAATACGTTACACCACTTTTTCACCTGTATGCTACAGTTGTAAGTGAGGTAAGTTAGTCAGTGGAGTGAAGCATTGACTCAGCAGCAGCTGCTTCTCTCTCCTTAGCGTCTGCTGCGGTGTTACTTTTAGTGAAATATATGATCATATTCACCACAGGCCTGCAGGGGGAGCTCCAGTTATAGTGAGGTTACATAACTCGAGCTTGTTTCTCAGTGGTTGCCATGGTGACTCAAGGTATCGGGGCTCCATTGATGATCAAGGTGAACATACTCAGAGTTGATTGAACTAATTGAGATCAGCTGTTCTGGAACCGGAAACTCAGAGTTTGTTGAACCTCCTACCGCAATGTGAACAGGAACCGAACCAAACCCACATGTGTGCAAAGATCGTTCAATCATTGGACAAAAAGCTTTGGTCCGTTTGGAAGCGAACCGAGACCACCTCTCCGACTGGGTCTCGGTCCGACTGTTTGGTCCGCTCCAGAGTTCGATGGTTTGTGTTCACACCAGCCCAAAAGGTCCGCACCAGCGATTTTTTTGGTTTGGTCCGAACCAAACAAGGCAGGTGTGAATACGCCCTGAGCTAGTATTGATAGTCTCTCTCTATATATACATATGAATTATATTGACACTCTTACTGCTCAAATGCTGGCTTGTGTGTGTGTGTGTGTGCTGTAGTGTCGTGCATAGAGTTAGTACATGTTCATACTGCCTTGTGCTCTGTGTGCTACTCTCTGCTGTACTCGTCCCGGCAGTAGCCCCGTGGCACTCAAAATTTCCCTGGAATTTTCTAGTTAATATTATTATCATAATGAGTTTGACTCTTATTATCTTGATTAACATTAGTTCTTCACATCAGTGGTTTAGATAATATGATGGACAAGTTCACATTGGTAGCTGTTCAAGTCATCATGCCCGTTAGCATCGCTGCTGGTAATGGAACTCTGTTTTTATGATACTCTGCTTATGATTGATATGTTTATTATTCTTAGTGTGCATTGGAAATAAAAGAAAACTGTCATGCTCATTATTTTGTTTCATCTCTTAGATTATGCACCTTGTTCTTTTTTTCTTTCCATCTATTCAGCAGATTCAAACTAATCCTGAAAATTATGAACCAAACATTTGAAACTTCAGTGAAGGATTTGAATTTAATAAATAGAAGAAAAAGAAATCTACCAAAGCTACAGTCAGTGAACTCACCTCAGAGTCAGTTTACAGTTTGGACTCTCCTGTACAGCAGACAGAAGCTTCTCTGATGAATCAGACAGGTTGTTGAGTCTCAGGTGCAACTCTGTCAGATGAGGGTTGGACTTCACAGCTGAGGTCACAACTTCACAGTCAGTGTCTGAGAGTTTAAAGGCAATAAGTCTGTAATGACACAAATATTACAACATATTATCATGAAGTGGCTCAAGGTTCAGACTAACAAGGAGAACACATGTTTGAATCTCAACAACTAAAATAATGTATTAAAGTAAGTTATTAACAAACTAAATGTAAACTCCATGTGTAATGTGTAGAATCAGTAGTGTAGGGAAGTGCATGGATGAGGGGAAATGTGTGCTAGACAATAACAAACACATGAAGCAAAGAAAGAAAAGAGATGTTGCTGGTGGAAGAGAGAGGGACACACTGAGCAGGCCAGGGTTTTTTTCCAGAAAGCAGGTTATATGGAAAACTCAGAGTAAGTTAACCCTGAGATGAGGAAACTCTGTGTTATCCATTCCAGAAAGAGAGGTAACTGAAACTCTGAGTCAGTCACCGTGGTAACTGAAACTCTGAGTCAGTCACCGTGGTAACTGAAACTCTGAGTCAGTCACCATGGTAACTGGAACTCTGAGTCCGTCACCATGGTAACAGACTCTGTGAACATAACCTGCTCGCTGGCAGTTGGGGGTTTAAATTACTACATGTTGAAATAACCACTGAATTAATATTGACTTTGTTTAATAGCCGACGTCAACTATGAAAATAATCAAAGTGAGGTACAATCATAGCCCAGCAAAATGTGCCTTACTTTCCTGAATTATGTTTCTTTATTTCATTTTTAACTGCTTCCAAATACGTTACACCACTTTTTCACCTGTATGCTACAGTTGTAAGTGAGGTAAGTTAGTCAGTGGAGTGAAGCATTGACTCAGCAGCAGCTGCTTCTCTCTCCTTAGCGTCTGCTGCGGTGTTACTTTTAGTGAAATATATGATCATATTCACCACAGGCCTGCAGGGGGAGCTCCAGTTATAGTGAGGTTACATAACTCGAGCTTGTTTCTCAGTGGTTGCCATGGTGACTCAAGGTATCGGGGCTCCATTGATGATCAAGGTGAACATACTCAGAGTTGATTGAACTAATTGAGATCAGCTGTTCTGGAACCGGAAACTCAGAGTTTGTTGAACCTCCTACCGCAATGTGAACAGGAACCGAACCAAACCCACATGTGTGCAAAGATCGTTCAATCATTGGACAAAAAGCTTTGGTCTGTTTGGAAGCGAACCGAGACCACCTCTCCGACTGGGTCTCGGTCCGACTGTTTGGTCCGCTCCAGAGTTCGATGGTTTGTGTTCACACCAGCCCAAAAGGTCCGCACCAGCGATTTTTTTGGTTTGGTCCGAACCAAACAAGGCAGGTGTGAATACGCCCTGAGCTAGTATTGATAGTCTCTCTCTATATATACATATGAATTATATTGACACTCTTACTGCTCAAATGCTGGCTTGTGTGTGTGTGTGTGTGTGTGTGTGTGCTGGTCACATTTTATGAATCCCAACACCTATGTCTACATTTTGACAAAAGATTATTTGTCTCCTTTTCACGGTTTGGCCGTGAGCTCAAGTTAAAAATAAAAATGAAGGTTATGAATTACTGCTTCTCACACTCTAGCTAACTGCCGCTTCCACTCTAACTTTGACGAAAAAGTGATTTCCACTCCTCGTTTGACTGCTCATAGTTTGAAAAGTTTACATGTTATGTAAAACAGTTTGGTATTTTTCCAGAGAGGACAAGTTTTCCTCCGTTTTAAAGTTTTAATCACGTTTCTACGTGCAGGTATGAGCAAGCTACGTGACTCTGAAAAAAGGTGAAAAAAGGTGAAATTTTTGGGGGTTTTCAAAAAATTCCCATTCATTTCCAATGGAGAAATCTCCCGGTTTTTTGGGAATAACTTTGGGAAAAATTGGAATTTCAACGCCAAAAGTCATAGCACCCCTCCCCCGATCGAGCCGCACGTTTTGATGTATATATTGTCGGGGTTTTCTCAAAGCTGTGGGAGTAGTTACGCGCCGAAAAACGGCGGAAGAAGAGGAATAATAAGTATGGAGAAGATTAATAGTTGCCTCGGGGCGAACTCCTCTCCAGTAGATCAGTGGTTCAGATAATATGATGGACAAGTTCACATTGGTAGCTGTTCAAGTCATCATGCCCGTTAGCATCGCTGCTGGTAATGGAACTCTGTTTTTATGATACTCTGCTTATGATTGATATGTTTATTATTCTTAGTGTGCATTGGAAATAAAAGAAAACTGTCATGCTCATTATTTTGTTTCATCTCTTAGATTATGCACCTTGTTCTTTTTTTTCTTTCCATCTATTCAGCAGATTCAAACTAATCCTGAAAATTATGAACCAAACATTTGAAACTTCAGTGAAGGATTTGAATTTAATAAATAGAAGAAAAATAAATCTACCAAAGTTACAGTCAGTGAACTCACCTCAGAGTCTTCAGTTTACAGTTTGGACTCTCCTGTACAGCAGACAGAAGCTTCTTTGATGAATCAGACAGGTTGTTGAGTCTCAGGTGCAGCTCTGTCAGATGAGGGTTGGACTTCACAGCTGAGGTCACAACTTCACAGTCAGTGTCTGAGAGTTTAAAGGCAGTAAGTCTGTAATGACACAAATATTACAACATATTATCATGAAGTGGCTCAAGGTTCAGACTAACAAGGAGAACACATGTTTGAATCTCAAAAACTAAAATAATGTATTAAAGTAAGTTATTAACAAACTAAATGTAAACTCCATGTGTAATGTGTAGAATCAGTAGTGTAGGGAAGTACATGGATGAGGGGAAATGTGTGCTAGACAATAACAAACACATGAAGCAAAGAAAGAAAAGAGATGTTGCTGGTGGAAGAGAGAGGGAGACACTGAGCAGGCCAGAGGTTTTCCAGAAAGCAGGTTATATGGAAAACTCAGAGTAAGTTAACCCTGAGATGAGGAAACTCTGTGTTATCCATTCCAGAAAGAGAGGTAACTGAAACTCTGAGTCAGTCACCATGGTAACTGAAACTCTGAGTCAGTCACCATGGTAACTGAAACTCTGAGTCAGTCACCATGATAACGGACTCTGTGTACATAACCTGCTCGCTGGCAGTTGGGGGTTTAAATTACTACATGTTGAAATAACCACTGAATTAATATTGACTTTGTTTAATAGCCGACGTCAACTATGAAAATAATCAAAGTGAGGTACAATCATAGCTCAGCAAAATGTGCCTTACTTTTCTGAATTATGTTTCTTTATTTCATTTTTAACTGCTTCCAAATACGTTACACCACTTTTTCACCTGTATGCTACAGTTGTAAGTGAGGTAAGTTAAGTCAGTGGAGTGAAGCATTAAAACTTAATCATTGACTCAGGCACCAGTTTTCTCCCATGCTGCTTCTCTCTCCTTAGCGTCTGCTGCGGTGTTACTTCGTGTGAAATATATGTTCATATTCACCACAGGCCTGCAGGGGGAGCTCCATTTACAGTGAGGTTACATAACTCGAGTTTGTTTTCTCAGTGGTTGCCATGGTGACTCAAGGTATCGGGCTCCATTGATGATCAAGGTGAACATACTCAGAGTTGATTGAACTAATTCAGATCAGCTGTTCTGGAACCGGATACTCAGAGTTTGTTGAACCTCCTACCTGGAAACCCCCCAGCTTTGATAAGGTGATCCAGCCCAAAGCCCAGCTGATGCTTCAGCCTGATGACTCCATAATTATTATTAATATTATGATTATTATTATTATTATTATTATTATTATTATTATTATTATTATTATTATTATCATTATTATTATTATTATTATTATTATTATTATTATTATGAGTTTGACTCTTATTATCTTGATTAACATTAGTTCTTCACATCAGTGGTTCAGATAATATGATGGACAAGTTCACATTGGCAGCTGTTCAAGTCATCATGCCCGTTAGCATCACTGCTGGTGATGGAACTCTGTTTTTATGATACTCTGCTTATGATTGATATGTTTATTATTCTTAGTGTGCATTGGAAATAAAAGAAAACTGTCATGCTCATTTTTTAGTTTCATCTCTTAGATTATGCACCTTGTTCTTTTTTTCTTTCCATCTATTCAGCAGATTCAAACTAATCCTGAAAATTATGAACCAAACATTTGAAACTTCAGTGAAGGATTTGAATTTAATAAATAGAAGAAAAAGAAATCTACCAAAGCTACAGTCAGTGAACTCACCTCAGAGTCAGTTTACAGTTTGGACTCTCCTGTACAGCAGACAGAAGCTTCTCTGATGAATCAGACAGGTCGTAGAGTCTCAGGTGCAGCTCTGTCAGATGAGGGTTGGACTTCACAGCTGAGGTCACAACTTCACAGTCAGTGTCTGAGAGTTTAAAGGCAGTAAGTCTGTAATGACACAAATATTACAACATATTATCATGAAGTGGCTCAAGGTTCAGACTAACAAGGAGAACACATGTTTGAATCTCAAAAACTAAAATAATGTATTAAAGTAAGTTATTAACAAACTAAATGTAAACTCCATGTGTAATGTGTAGAATCAGTAGTGTAGGGAAGTGCATGGATGAGGGGAAATGTGTGCTAGACAATAACAAACACATGAAGCAAAGAAAGAAAAGAGATGTTGCTGGTGGAAGAGAGAGGGAGACACTGAGCAGGCCAGCTTTGATAAGGTGATCCAGCCCAAAGCCCAGCTGATGCTTCAGCCTGATGACTCCATTATTATTATTATTATTATTATTATTATTATTATTATTATTATTATTATTATCATTATTATGAGTTTGACTCTTATTATCTTGATTAGCATTCGTTCTTCACATCAGTGGTTCAGATAATATGATGGACAAGTTCACATTGGCAGCTGTTCAAGTCATCATGCCCGTTAGCATCGCTGCTGGTAATGTGATGGGAAAATACAAATATCTTACATTCATTCTTACATTTCTATAATCAGTTTGCAACATTATATTCAGTTTATTAGTGATTGTACTTTTATGCATTGTATTAGTATGTGTTAGAATAGTTAGCGTGACTATTTTATGACCGCAGTAGTGTTTAAAAAAATGTATGCATCATACTCTGCATTCCACAGATTTAGAGTCATTGTGTTTGTGCTCGGAGGAGGCCACAGTGCCCTTACTGGGGGTGCTGGGTCCAAGGGAAGGCCAAGAAGCTAATACTTGCTGTTTGCTGCAGTAAATTTCCATCATATGTTATGAGAAGAGAATGTTAAGGTCACAATGGTGGGAGACTCGACAGCAGAGACAACCTCCAGAGGGAAAACGTACCACCACCTGGCGCACTGATAACATTTGTTGAGATGTATAAAACCTCTCCTCAGAAAACTGATTTCTGAGCATTCTCTGAACGCGGTTGTTAGCTGTGTATCTGTTGATTTGCTCCTTCTTGCAAGAATTAAAAATAACTTGACTTTTGAACTTGGTTTCAGCCTCAGTCTTGTATTTAATTTTTCTATCATAATGGAACTCTGTTTTTATGATACTCTGCTTATGATTGATATGTTTATTATTCTTAGTGTGCATTGTGTCACAGCCCCAGCTGTGACCTCCTGAGTTTCCTTGTCTGTCTTGTGCTCCTCCCCTGTCTTGTCTTTGTTTCCCTTTGGCAGAGGCGGGGCCCAGTGGTGGAGGTTTGGCACACCTGTTCATCCTTCCACCCTCTGCCAGATAGTTCCACTACTTATGTGGTAACGCTTAGCTAAAACCCCCTAGTGTTTTCTTGTATCTTCTGCTTAGTACTGATTACCTCTGGTGTAACCGCTCTTTCCTGTTCCCTACAGTTTTGCCTACTCCACCCGCTGCTGCCCTGCCTCTGTTCCCTGGATCCAGCTCCCTATGCACTGCCTTCCCATTTTGGACCTTGCTGCACCCACCTTCCCAGGAACCCTCACCTCAGACCCAGCGACTGCTACCTCACTTCCCCACTTACTTTATCATTAAACCCTGCCTTTGAGTTTACCCCTGTGTGTTTGCTCGTCTCTGTGGTCCGCTCTGGGGTCCTATTACTTCGTGACACATTGGAAATAAAAGAAAACTGTCATACTCATTATTTTGTTTCATCTCTTAGATTATGCACCTTGTTCTTTTTTTCTTTCCATCTATTCAGCAGATTCAAACTAATCAATGAAAATTATATTATTTATCTGAACTGATGAGAAATAAAAGGCTCCATTGCTCAGTTTAACACACTCAGGGGTTTAGTCTCTATGACCAGTAGTTTACGGAGGCTAATGTTGGTTAACGTTAGCTAACGTTACATATTGTTGTATAACTGACATTACTGAATCAGTCTGCTGATTGGCTGGTGCTCACTATGAAATGTCTCAGAAACCTTTCAGAAAAAAATGATGATGAAAGCATTTCTCTCTGACTTCAGAAATCTTCTTTGGAAAATGAAACATCTTATTTTAAACTCTTAATCATAGTGTTAAAAACAGTGTGTGATTATATATGATTAATAGAAGCTGCTCATGTAATATTAACTTTACTGCATTCACTGATAACTGTAAAATACTGATATATGTTGTGATAAAATGCTGCTGTAATAAAACCTCAACCACAACCTCTAAAGTCCTTCATGTGTTTCACCAGGTTTGAATGAATCCTCCAACACACAAAGGAAGAGAAAGAGAAGAAAAAACTGTAAAATCCAATAATCGAAGCTTGATAAGCGCAGTTTCGGGAGCGGGAACACACACCAATTACACCCCTTCCGGCTCCTATATAAACAGACCTAACAGCTTCCCCCTCGTTCACTCTCGCTTCTGAGTTTCACGTGCAGGCAGTCTCAGTCAAGCTTTCATGGTCATCCCAGAAACAGATCGTACTTCCCGCATTGCATCAACAAAACTTGAACAAATGCTACGATTACAACTCCAAGAGTGAACTCACCACGGATCACGAACTGCAGATCAACCGTCCGACTTGACTAAAGATTCGTGGGAAACCGGTTCTCCTCTCGTCACACAGCAGCAGACCGCAGCCGAGCGCCCCGCAGGGCACATGCCGGCCCCGCAGGCACACACCGGCCTTGCAGGCTCTTCAACCCACACTGATGTGACACTCCCGGTAGATCTCCGGCTTCCTCTCCTCCACTAGTGAGGGCAAAAACCAGGGAAGCAACCCACAAAGCCGCTGGAGCAGCAGCTTCAACTCTTCCCTCCTCAGCCGCTTCAACAGTCCAGATAACTCTCCACCACACCGGACTCGCACTCTCCGTCTGGCCGCCTTTACATCCACAAACGGACCCCGACATCAGCGACCGAACTGCCAACGATTCCTGAATAGGATGCATTCCCTATCAACCTCAGCCACATTAAACTAAAGCTTCATTGTTTACTCAGCATCAACAACAGCAACCGGCGCTCTCGCCTTGGCGGTCCGATCCTCGGCTGCAGAAGCTAGCTCTAGGGACGTGGAACGTCACCTCTCTGGTGGGGAAGGAGCCTGAGCTGGTGCGTGAGGTTGAGAAGTTCCGGCTAGATATAGTCGGCCTCACCTCGACGCACAGCAAGGGCTCTGGAACCAGTCTCCTCGAGAGGGGTTGGACTCTCGTCCACTCTGGAGTTGCCACTGGTGAGAGGCGCCGGGCAGGGGTGGCAATACTTATTGCCCCCCGGCTTGGTGCCTGTATGTTGGAGTTTACCCCGGTAGACGAGAGGGTGGCCTCCCTCCGCCTTCGGGTGGGGGGACGGATCCTGACTGTTGTTTGTGCCTATGGTCCGAACAGCAGTTCAGAGTATCCAGCCTTTTTGGACTCCTTGGAGGGGGTGCTGGAAAACACTCCCCCTGGGGATTCCCTCGTTCTGCTGGGGGACTTCAACGCACATGTTGGTAGCGACAGTGAGACCTGGAAGGGTGTGATTGGGAGGAACAGCCCCCCTGATCTGAACCCGAGTGGTGTTCTGTTGTTGGACTTCTGTGCTCGTCACGGATTGTCCATAACGAACACCATGTTCAAGCATAAGGGTGTCCATATGTGCACTTGGCACCAGGACACCCTAGGCCGCAGTTCGATGATTGACTTTGTAGTCGTGTCGTCGGACTTGCGGCCGCATGTCTTGGACACTCGGGTGAAGAGAGGGGCGGAGCTGTCAACTGATCACCACCTGGTGGTGAGTTGGCTCCGATGGTGGGGGAGGATGCCGGGCAGACCTGGCAGGCCCAAACGTATTGTGAGGGTCTGCTGGGAACGTCTAGCAGAGTCTCCTGTCAGAGAGAGTTTCAACTCACACCTCCGGGAGAGCTTCGACCATGTACCGGGGGAGGCGGGGGACATTGAGTCCGAGTGGGCCATGTTCCGTGCCTCCATTGTTAAGGCGGCTGACCAGAGCTGTGGCCGCAAGGTGGTCGGTGCATGTCGGGGCGGCAATCCCCGAACCCGCTGGTGGACACCGGCGGTGAGGGATGCCGTCAAGCTGAAGAAGGAGTCCTATAGGTCCTTTTTGGCCTGTAGGACTCCGGAGGCAGCAGACAGGTACCGGCAGACCAAGCGAAACGCAGCTAGGGCGGTCGCTGAGGCAAAAACCCGGACATGGGAGGAGTTCGGTGAGGCCATGGAAAAAGACTTCCGGACGGCTTCGAAGAGATTCTGGACCACCATCCAGCGTCTCAGGAGGGGGAAGCAGTGCGCCGTAAACACTGTGTACGGTGGGGACGGTGCGCTGCTGACCTCGACTCGGGACGTTGTGGATCGGTGGAAGGAATACTTCGAAGACCTCCTCAATCCCACCGACACGCCTTCCGGTAAGGAAGCAGGGCCGGGGGACTCGGATGTGGGCTCTCCTATCTCTGGGGCGGAGGTCGCCGAGGTGGTTAAAAAGCTCCTCGGTGGCAGGGCCCCGGGGGTGGATGAGATCCGCCCCGAGTTCCTCAAAGCCCTGGATGCTGTGGGGCTCTCATGGTTGACACGACTCTGCAGCATTGCGTGGACATCGGGGGCAGTGCCTCTGGATTGGCAGACTGGGGTGGTGGTCCCTCTTTTTAAGAAGGGGGACCGGAGGGTGTGTTCCAATTACAGGGGAATCACACTCCTCAGCCTCCCTGGTAAGGTCTATTCGGGGGTGCTGGAGAGGAGGGTCCGTCGGGTAGTCGAACCTCGGATTCAGGAGGAGCAGTGTGGTTTTCGTCCGGGCCGTGGAACAGTGGACCAGCTCTACACCCTCTGCAGGATCCTCGAGGGTGCATGGGAGTTTGCCCAACCAGTCCACATGTGTTTTGTGGACTTGGAGAAGGCATTCGACCGTGTCCCTCGGGGAATCCTGTGGGGGGTTCTCCGGGAATACGGGGTATCGGACTCCCTGATAAGGGCCGTCCGTTCCCTGTATGACCGGTGTCAGAGCTTGGTCCGCATTTCCGGCAATAAGTCGGACTTGTTTCCGGTGAGGGTTGGACTCCGCCAGAGCTGCCCTTTGTCACCGATCCTGTTCATAATCTTTATGGACAGGATTTCTAGGCGCAGCCAGGGCGTTGAGGGGGTCCGGTTTGGTGACCTCAGGATTGGGTCACTGCTTTTTGCAGATGATGTGGTCCTGTTGGCTTCAACAGACCGTGACCTCCAACTCTCACTGGATCGGTTCGCAGCCGAGTGTGAAGCGGCCGGGATGAGAATCAGCACCTCCAAATCCGAGTCCATGGTCCTCAACCGGAAAAGGGTGGAGTGCACTCTTCGGGTCGGGGATGAGATTCTGCCTCAAGTGGAGGAGTTCAAGTACCTCGGGGTCTTGTTCACGAGTGAGGGAAGGATGGAGCGTGAGACCGACAGGCGGATCGGTGCGGCGTCTGCAGTAATGCGGACTCTGCACAGATCCGTCGTGGTGAAGAGAGAGCTGAGCCGAAAGGCGAAGCTCTCGATTTACCAGTCGATCTTCGTTCCTACCCTCACCTCTGGTCATGAGCTTTGGGTAGTGACTGAAAGAACAAGATCGCGGGTACAAGCGGCCGAAATGAGCTTCCTCCGTAGGGGGGCTGGGCTCTCCCTTAGAGATAGGGTGAGAAGCTAAGTAGACCCGCTGTTCCTCCGCGTCGAGAGGAGCCAGATGAGGTGGTTCGGGCATCTAATCAGGATGCCTCCCGGACGCCTCCCTGGTGAGGTGTTCAGGGCACGTCCCACCGGTAGGAGACCCCGAGGAAGACCCAGGACACGCTGGAGAGACTATGTCTCTCGGCTGGCCTGGGAACGCCTCGGGATCCCCCGGGAAGAGCTGGACGAAGTGGCTGGGGAAAGGGAAGTCTGGGCTTCCCTGCTTAGGCTGCTGCCCCCGCGACCCGACCCCGGATAAGCGGAAGAAGATGGATGGATGGATGGATAATTAATACATATAAATAAATAAATAAATAATAAATTAAACTTAAATAAAAGTGGCTCCCGAGCAGCAGTCCACAAACCAGTGGGTGACGTCACATTGTTACATCCATTTCTTCTATACCCATGTGGTTTTCTAACTCCAACCAGTGTTCCGCTTAGACGGGAACATCGGGCACAGTGATATCAGCAACCATGGCGTTTCCTCACTACGACCCCAGCGCTTCGCTTAGACAGGGACATCAGGCACCGGGATGTCTGCGACCATGCTGTTTTCTAAATCCAACAGCAGCACTTCACTTAGTCGTGTACTTCAGGCATCGAGATGCCTGCGACCGATGCTGTTTCTTTAAATCCAACAGCAGCACAGCGCTTGTTTAGACAGGGACATCAGGCACCGGGATGCCTACGACCCATGCTATTTCCTTAAATCTAACAGCAGCACTTTGCTTAGTTATGGACATCAGGCACCGGGATGCCTGCAACCCATGCTGTTTATTTGTCCAACCACAGCACTTCTTTCCAAAGGGAACATCGGGCACCGGGATGCCTACAACCCTTGCCGTCCCTTCATTCCAATCACAGCACTCGGCTTAGGCCAGAACATCAGCACCAGGATGCCAATGACCCCTGCTGTTTTTCACTACATCTGCACCACTTCAATTCGGCCAGGATGTTTGATGTCAGTGACCCCGCTGTTTACTCAACCCAACCTTGGCTCGCCTAGTTCGACAGCAGGCAGCTTTTATCGTGGACATCCTGCTCTAGTTGCCACAGAAGCCTGCTCTAGTCAAGGCTCCTGGCACCGAGAGCTGCCAGCACTCTGCTTCAACCGGAACATCTGCCCCCGGGTTTCCAGCGCCCCGCTGCCTCATCATCAAGGTACCAGGATAACCCATATTTGACTACACTGATCCCTGCATCTCACTTCTCCCGGGCAGTGACACCGGGATGTCATTTCCCCCAAGTGCTACTCCCGCAACTTCATCAGACAGAACGATGCATCGTTCTCCGCCAAATGGCCAGCTGAGACCACCCCCTTTTACACGTTTAACGTAAACTACCTGTCGTTCTCTCTCGTCACTTCGACCATTTCATTATCAACGCCCCTTTCATATGTTTAACGTAACCTACACTTCGTCCTATCTCATCACTTCTACCATTTCATTATCATGCCCCGTCACACGTTCAAAGTAACATATATATGTCGTCCTATTTCACCACCATAACTATTTCATTATCAACGCTCTATCGTATCGTCCTGTCGCTTCTGTCTTCCTTGTCACGGAACCAATCCTGTCTCGCCGAGCTTCGCTTGTGGTTCCATCTCCTCTCTAGCCGGAACGGTATCTCCTTCTTTTATGATGATTAGCTGACTAACTCCCTTGACATCCAGCTACACTGATGCCGCTCCTTCTGCTGATTTTGGGGGTTTCTACAACGGTAGATGGTTAGCATCAGAATGGCACCCAGAACTCATGGACAATTGCCAGGTCGCTTCCTCCGCCTCTTCGAAATCTACCCCCGTAGTAGCCACCGCTGTTCTATGGGGACACGAATAGTCTAGTTAATCCATTCTTATACACTATGATAATCTCAGTCGTTGAAATCATTAACCAAGGTCGCTCCAACTCCTTTTCAATCACGCCATTCATGCGTCGCTCACGTGGCACTCCATCACTAACCAATATCCTCCGCGCCGCCTACGTCCCAGGCCACCATAATACCATCGCTGACTCTCTCTCTCATTTTATGTTCCAGAAGTTCAGAAACTGGCTCTGCACGCCAAACCGCCGCCGACTCCAGTTCCTCCATATTCTGCACTGACTTCAATCTGTAAATCCATCTTTAATACTGCTGATCTTCGAATTCCAAACTACAATATTAACAGCTTATCTTCTACACTCTCCTCCTACTGGACAGCTTGGAATAAGTTCCAACACTTTCATGACCGACACAACATCATTTCCCCCTCGTTCTATCTCACCACCGTCATCTGCTACATCACCTATGCTCATTCTGCCATGAACATAAAACACCTACTATCAAATCCTACCTCAGCGGTACTAGTTTTTCTCCAAACTAATCACAGGTAATCCCAGCCCAGCCATAAACCATCCCCAAGTAAGTCACTTCTCGCTGGTCTCGTCAGCCAAGAACCAGCCAAACGGCTTTCTCTTACCGCCGATCTGCTGTCCACTTGCTTACACACTATTCGCTGAGGATACCAAACTCCTCACATCGCCCTGACCCTCAAAGCGAGGTTCATATTCCATATTCCATATAGCATCTTCAGTTTCCTTGGATGCTCAGAATTCACTGTGTCACCATCACACTTCGACCCGTGCCGTCTTGCTTGTATCTTGGACTATCACTATTAACGCTCATTAACGTATCACAGCTATATCTGCTCAGACTCAACGATCCAAGATCCGCACGAGCACGTCTCAAATAATTGGAGGTTTTTTGGGGGTTCGTCACTGCCCGGGCGCAGCGGATCCTTCGTCCGACCTCCCCACACCGCATCAAGAATCACTGTATCAAGAATCGTTGCGCATCAAGAATACACAATTCATTCAAATTCTGTCAATAAATCTATTAAAACGTATCTCGTTGGTGATGTGTTCCTTGCTCGTGAATGACTAGAAATAAATAGAATAACTGTTCATTAACTTAACAGCTATAAACAAGTAGAGAACTATTTTAACTATAATAAAACACTTATATTAATTATATTTGAAGAACTAAACTACTAATCTACACTGATTTATAATGTAATCACATCTGGACTTACTCAGCCTTTCTGCAGTTCCTCACAGCTGGGATCAGTCTCCGTCGTCCCTCCTCTGATGTCTGGTACTTCCCCAGGTCCAACTCATCCAGAACCTCCTCTGACATCTGCAGCATGTAGGCCAGAGCTGAGCAGACAAACACAGAGAGTTCCTTCTCTGATCTGTCCTCTGACTTCAGGAACTCTTGGATCTCCTGATGTACTGAGCGGTCGTTCATCTCCATCAGACAGTGGAAGATGTTGATGCTTCTGTCAGGAGAGATAATACCACTGTTCATCTTCTTCAGGTTGTTGATGACTCTCTGGATGGTTTCTGGACTGTTGTCTGTCTGACCCAGCAGGCCTGCTAAGAGACTCTGGTTGGACTCCAGAGAGAGGCCATGAAGGAAGCGGACAAACAGGTCCAGGTGGCCATTTTCACTTTGGAGAGATTTCTCCATGACTCTCTTCAGGAAGTCATCCAGAGATGAGTAACTATAGTCTTCTCCCAGGAAGTCCTTCAGTACCTTTGTGTTCCTGCTGGTGTAACAGTGGTACATGTAGACTGCAGCCAGAAACTCCTGAACGCTCAGATGAACAAAGCTGTAGACTGTTGTCTTCTGGCCTTTCTCTCTTTTGAAGATCTCTGTACAAACTCCTGATAACACCGAGGCCTCTGTGACATCAAGACCACACTGCTCCAGGTCTTTTTGGTAGAACATGATGTTTCCTTTCTCCAGTTGTTCTAATGCAAGCCTCCCCAGCTTCAGAAGAAGTTCCCTGTCAGCCTCCGTCAGCTCCTGTAGCTTCGTCTCAGGTCCCTCATCATACTTGTTCTTCTTCATCTTTGTCTGAACCAGCAGGAAGTGTGAGTACAGGTCAGTCAGGGTCTTGGGCAGCTCTCCTCTCTGGTCTGTAGTCAACATTTCCTCCAGAACTCCAGCAGTGATCCAGCAGAAGACTGGGATGTAACACATGATGTGGAGGCTCCTGGATGTCTTGATGTATGAGATGATTGTGCTGGACTGCTCTTCATCACTGAATCTCCTCCTGAAGTACTCCTCCTTCTGGGGGTCAGTGAAGCCTCGTACTTCTGTTACCCTGTCGACAGATTTCAGAGGGATCTGATTGGCTGCTGCAGGTCTGGTAGTTATCCAGATGAGAGCTCGGGGAAGCAGCTTCCCCTGGATGAGGTTTGTCAGCAGCACGCTGACTGATGACTTCTGTGTGACATCAGACACGACCTCACTGTTGTTGAAATCCAGTGAAAGTCTGCTTTCATCCAGGCCGTCAAAGATGAACAGAACTTTACAGCTAGCGAGCTTCTCTGCTGTGAGCTTTAATGTTGGATAGAAATGACGGATCAGTGTGATCAGACTGTGCGGCCCATCTTTGATCGGGTTCAGCTCTCTGAACGGAAGTGGAATCAGCTGACTGATATCTTGGTTGTTGGAGCGCTGTGCCCAGTCCAGAATGAACTTCTGCACTGTGAAGGTTTTTCCAACGCCAGCGACGCCGTTCATCAGAACCACTTTGATGATGCGTTTCTGTTGGTCAGGTAAGACTTTAAAGATGTCCTGACACTTGATTGGAGCGTCATGGAGGATCTTCTTCTTGGAAGCTGTTTCAAGCTGCCTCACCTCATGTTGGGTATTAACCTCGTTACTCCTTCCCTCTGTGATGTGGACCTCAGTGTAGCTATCGTCGAAGAGGAGTCTATTTCCTGCTTCATCAGTTTCTTCATTCACATGTTGATATTCCCTGATCAGAGTGGTCTGATGTTCATCTAAAACCTCCTGCTTTCCACTTTGTGCTGAAAGAGAAGAAAAATCTAGATGTGAACATCTCTCAGTGTGTTTACATGTATTTATGTAAGCAGGTTACTCAGAGAAAGGTTAGCTGGGTAATCAGGGAACATGTTAACATGCACAGTACTGGTTACTGTCAATCTGTACAAGCAACAAATCAGTGATCAGATTTCTCCTCTACACTGACTTTATTCTCAAAGCATGTCTTTCTTATTTTATCAGTATTAGTAACAGAAGATGTTTATCAGTCCTGACTTTTTCTCTGTTTTGCTCTGTGTGTCTGAGTCACAACTTTTCCTCACAGCCTGAATGTGTCTGAATTCAACAAGCTTTCAAATGTTAAGAGATGGAAACTAAATTATTTAGACTTCTAGAGGATCATTTGTGTTAGTTTAAGTTTTAGTTGGACTTTAAATTTAAGGATGAATCACTGAGTAATGATCTCTACTTTCATTCAGCTGCTGTCCCTCTGAGCTGCTCTACAGTCTTTGGTTCATGTTACGTGTTTACATGGCAGAGAAATCAACGTTCTCCAGGAGAAATCTACCTGGGAAATAATATAATAATAAAATAATACACTGAAATGTCTCTGATCTATAACCCTGATTACAGTAACCAATAACACTACTTTGTAGGATCACCTGTCAGAATTACATCACTCTCCACCTGACAAGAGTTCATTCAAGTTTTCCACCGTTGCATCTAAAATCTTTTTATAATCCAATGGTCAGTGGAGATATCACCAGACTTAATGTGGGCATAGATTCACATATTTATATCATTTAGTCTGGTCTCATGAGTATACACTACCAGTCAAAAGTTCTGGAACAATTTTTCCAGTTTTTTACTTAAAAAATGTTTTCAAGCTTAACATGTTGGTCTTTTTTCCTAAGGTAGTTCTGGCATAGCTTGGACTTATGTTTTGGGTCATTATTCAGTCCCTCCAGGATTTCGCGGGATTTTTTTCTGATTGTTGCGGCCTAAAATGCCTGATTTTGCGGCAGCATTTGAAAAAAATTGCGGTAAATGTTGCAATGTTTTAAGCAATTTTGTTGCAATTAAATTGCGGGAGACAGTCAAAATTGCACACACACCATCTCTGATCTCATTGCACATTCAACTTCATATTTTGAAGACAGTTTTCACACCGTTTTTAACATTTTATTTGATTATTTGATTTATTTATCTCTCTCACAGACGCATGCACACACAGCACAGACACACATACACAGACAGAGATCAGTGATGCGCGGGTCGGCTTTTTTTAACACCCGCCCCGACCCGCCAGGAGATCCAACCCGCCCCGAACCCGAACCCGACCCGAGGAACAAAAAAATAAAGCCAGTGAACGTATTGCCATGGAACCTGTTTAAATTGAAGTAATAGATCATATACTGTAGGTAACAATGATATTTCAACAAAACGTATTTTAAATTGAAGAAGCGCAGAGCATATAATGATATTTATAGCTGATGACTCTCAGATCGAGAGGTGAATTAATCTTCTGATCACAATTTAATTTTAGCGTCACTAAGCTATTAAACACATCCGTGCAGGTTATTATTGATTGAGCACAACCATAATGTTGATTCGGAGTGACACCCAACTGTGTTAGGACATAGCGTCAGGTTTGATCTGAAGAGATTGTGGGAAAACGGCACCATCAAGCTTCAGCTCTCTCCCGTTGCCATGGAGATTCAAAACAAAGCAGACAGAGACACACAATATTGATCTCCCTCACAGACACATGCACACAACACAGACACACAGATACAGACACACAGAATTAGTTGAGTTTACCGTCGCGGCAGACGGTATTTTTTGCCGACCTCACTCCTCCAATTTGCGGAAAAGTTGCGGAAAAGTTGCGGTAAAGTTGCGGTGATTGGACAAAATTGCAAGGCCCGCACATAATCGCGTGGATTGGTTGAATTTGCGTTAATTGTTGCGATCGCGACATCGCGAATTCCTGGAGGGACTGATTATCTTGCTGTAGGATGAACCCTGACCAACTACGTGCATATCAGAGGCTACTGCATGGCATAGCCGACCCTGGATCCAGAAAAACATCAGGCTTCCTCCTCCATGTTTAACAGTTAATGTCACACACTGAGGAACCATCCTTTCCACTCGACGTAGTCCATAACAGCTTCTTCCAGTCTTCAGTAGTCCATTGGTGGTGTTTCATGGTCCATGCAAGCCCCTTCTTCAAGAACTCCCTTTATTGAACACATCACTCCTGCTCTGCAGCAACTTCACTGGCTCCCTATCAAATCCCGCATTGACTTCAAGATTCTACTCCTCACATTCAAGATCCTTCACAACCTGGCACCATCATATCTCTCTGAACTTATCCACATCTACACACCTTCTCGAACTCTCCGATCCTCCTCTGCTAACCAGCTCTTTGCTCCATCTGCCAACTTAACCACCATGGGGTCAAGAGCTTTCAGCCGATCAGCCCCCCGCCTATGGAACTCTCTCCCGCCTGACATTCGCACTTCAGACTCTGTCTCTACCTTTAAATCCCGCCTGAAAACACACCTATTCAGAGCGGCACCATCACCCCCCCACCACGACCCTTCCTACTCTGTCTCCCATTAACTATGCAATCTTCATTCTTGTTTATTATTATATTAATGCACTTTGAAGTCACGTTCATATTTATTTTTATTTTTATTTATCTATCTATTTTATTTATTTTCTTTCTTTATTCTTTATCTCTGCACTAAATGTCACCTGATTTATATTGTTTGATGTACTGTTTTTGTGTTATGTGTGCCTTGTAAGGTGACCTTGAGTGCTTTGAAAGGCGCCTTTAAATAAAATGCATTATTATTCTTCTTATTCTGACTCTTAGCAATGACTAAGTCTTCTCTTCACAGTTGAAACTGAGCCTTGCTTACTACGACCGCTAAGAAGCTGTGAGCCGCTGATCACCAAGCTGCCAGACCTTTTCCTTTCAGAGTTTTCCCCAGTTTCTGAGTGAAACTGTACTCACTGACACCTTGATTTTCTTCGCAATTACCCTACCTTTTTTTTAACCTCTGGCAGTTCACCACTTACCTTTGTACCATTTCAAGCTATTCATTGGACTTGAATTTCAATAAAAAACTGGAAAATTTGGGGTGTTCTGAAACTTTGGACCGGTAGTATTTATCTCTCACACAGTTCTTTGTATCATGATGTAAAACTACTCGAATTAAAGCTGAAACTTTAATGTAGAATCAGTTATTCTAACTGAGTTTAATATGAGCCTGATGAAAAAAAGCATAACTATTCAAATACTTACTGTGTGAGCAGTGAGGTGTCTCAGTGTTTGGCACTGTTGCCTCACAGCTAGAAGGTCCTGGGTTTGAACCCTTGTTGTCTCCGGTCGTCTCTGTGATGAGTTTAGATGTTTCCCCAGTGTTAGTGTGGGTTTCTACTAGTTGCTCTGGTTTACTCCCACCATCAGAAACATCTGTGTTAGGGTTGATACTCCTGTCAGTGCCACTGCTCACTGCTCCTAGAGTATAGAATGGGTCAAATGCAGAGTATCAGCTTTGTTTCAGTGTATGTGAGTTCTGAGAAATGTCAATGAAGGAATCTTAATGTAAAATTATTAAAATATAAAGACACAGGCTGTTTCTCCTCAGATCTGCTGTCTGGATGTGATGTCATGTTTGTCTCTTCCTGTGACTGACCTTCTGATCCTGAGCTGATGTTTGATAACTTCTCCACCAGATCATTCCTGTTGATCTTCTTTAAAACGCTCTTCATCACCTCCACAGCTCCAGCTAGTTCATATTTCTGCACTATCAGATCCACCACGTCTCTCCTCTCTGCCTTCTCCAGCTGGGCCCATTGAATGGGTTCGATGTCACCCTTTTTTTCTTTCTTCAGGAAGTTTTTGAAATTCTTAAAGTCATCTTCACTTAAATCGTTGAGGATGTGGAGGAGGTCTGCCTCCGTCATCTTTGCTCTCTGTTAAAATCAGAGAACATTGATAAGAGAACAGTTGTGTTTCTGTCAGTCTGCCAATAGAAACTCATTGTGTGTTTGTACTGGATCTGACTCATTTGACAAACAGCCCAGTTTGGCTGCAGTCGTTTAAATGTCAGAGAAGCTCAAGAGGATCTTCAGTAAAAACACCTTACTACAAATCTACTCAGAAGCTGTTCTGGAGCTTTCTATCACATCCAGTTTTCTCAGTTATAGACATGTATGTGTTAAAACGGACTGTTTTCTGTCTTTAATGTAGAGAATAAAAGCTAAAGTGTAATCTCAGCACAAGGTCCAGTTAGTGTTCTGCTTTCACAGCTCACCTGTTTGTTGAGGTTCAGTAAACTCCAGTAGTTTCCCATGTTCTGATTGGTTGGTTAACGCTGGTGTGAAAACTGTCACCAGAGAGCTCCTGAAGATGAGGGTGTGGTCTCAGAGTGAACTATAGCAGCCGATAACGTTCTTCTTGTATCTACAGCTGAAAACATGTGAGAATAAAGAGATCTGAACTTGTAAATGTGTAAACTGTGAATGAATATGACACATCCTGAATATGAATCTCCTGTAAACTCACAGTGTGTTTGTAGAGTCTGAAGCATGCATGTAGTCTGACTGAATCATTTACACACATTTCTATGAGCTGCACAGCTTTGATAAACACATCAGCTGACTCTTTATATTAAGATGCTGAACCTGCTGCAGAAGATCTTCACACTAAACTCAGGGCCTGAAATTCATTTTGCAAAATGGGGGGGAGTTCCCCCCCTAAGTGCTTCACATAGGGGGGATTTTACTTTGTTGGGGGGGGGGGGGGGGGGTACAGGTCTTATCCTATTACCTGAAAATACATGTCGCTCTCCTCCAACTTAACCTGTATACTGTTCATATTCTGACTCATTAGTACATTAACAATCACTATTTTATGGTCCAGGAGAACATTTTTTACAATATGAAGAATACAACTTGTTTGAATGCTGTTTAAAAAAAAAATTCAGTGAACACAGGTCAAATTTACACATTTGCATCTACAAAAAAAAAGTATCAGCTGCACAAAAAAAAAAATATGAGTCAGTCTTCTCTGAACTATATACATTGCTGTTATTGTCTCTTTCTCCTTCTCCTCTCTTAGTGGTCATCTTTTTGATCTGCATCTGTGTCTTTAGTCTGTGTTTAGTTGGCTCCCTCTTCTCTCTAGCCTCCATGCTCTACTCTCTCCCTGTACGTTGTCTCCTCTGCTTCATCTCTTTCCACTTAATAACCGCTCTGTTAAAGTCAAACTGCTGTCGGGGAGGTCCAAGCTCTGAAATGAGCATCAGGTTGATGAGGTTTGAATTACTCAGGGAATTCCTGAATTTAGTTTTAATCCTGTTTTGTGTGCTGAATCCACGCTCACATGGCACACTTGTAATAGGAATGATCATGGCTATCTTAACCAGTTTTTCCATTTCACTGAATACACCACTATGTTCCTGCAACACAGTCTCTGCAAACTGCTGAAAGGAAAATGAAGCATACGAGTCACTGGAAACCATCACTTGCTTCAGCACTGCAAACTCTGACCGAGCTTCCTCCACATTCACATTACATGAGAAGTGTGTCAGTAGGTTTTCAAGTTTCTCTGCACCATAGAGAGAGAAATAAGAGGACTGTTTTGCCACTCTTGCTTTTTTTGGTTCCAAAACGGTGAACCATGACAGAATATTCATTGTGTCTGCAGGGAATCTTCTGTCAATTTCATCGATCAAGGACCCTACATACCTGCTCTTCATGTCATCAAAGGCTGTTTTTTGAGTATGGACGTCAAACAGCTTGTCGCCTTTAAAGTTGTTACCATGAAGAGAGCTGAAGAATTCTTCTTCTGCAGGGCCAGGGTGGACTATTATTTCTCTCAGGGCATCTTTGGTACCTTCAACCATTGGTTGAATTGTGGAGAAGTCCAGATTTTCTCTTTGAAAATGTTTTGATAGAAGGACCACATGCATAAGTACATCCTTCATCATGTGACAGAGGGCCACAAAGTTGAACTGTCTGACTGCTATCAGTAGACCTTTGGCTTTGTCAGAGTCCTGAGTGTTGGAGGCTGCCATGTGCTCCAGGACGTCTCTCAGGGCTTTCAGGGATCTACACACAACTGACACGGCATTGTGAATTGACAGCCACCTCACTGCATGTGGCTGGGTGAACTTCAGTTGGGGCTCATCCAGCTGTTTCTGCAATTCATGCAGCTTGTTGCTTCTGACAGCAGAGTTGCTCAAAAACACAAAAATTGACCTCAAATCCTGTTGAAACTTCTTAACCTGTTGCACAGATCTGGCTGCATCACTGGCAGCAAGAGCGAGACGATGAGCTGTGCAGTGCACCCCGACCAACTCTGAGTTGAATTCCTCTCTGAGTTTAGTAACAACTCCTTGGCGGCATCCTGTCATCACAGCGGCACCATCAGTACAAACTGCTGCAAGTTTTTTCCCATCTAATTTTTTTTCTGTCAACAATTGCTTGGCATCCTCAAAAATTGTGTTTGCTCTTCCATCAGCAATTTCTGAGTTCCTGTACAATTTTGTTTTCATCTTGTTTTCATCTATGTACCTGACATATGTAATGAGTCGCTTACTGTTACTTATGTCTGTTGAGTCATCCAGCACCAAGGAGAACACAGGACTTTTACGGACAGCCTTGTCAACATCCTCCACAAGTGTGCTTGCAGTAGCTTGGTGCATTTCTGACAGACCTTTCTCATTGAGGTAGCATCCATAACTTGATGGTTCGGTGGGCAGCTTTTTGAAAGAGGGACACTCCATCTCTTTCATAAATTGAGCCAAAACACCAAATTTTGAATTTGGCATTTCGTTTTCTGCTATGAAGTAAGCAGTTTTGAGAAGCGCCTTTGTTTCCTCCTCACACTGTAGCTGCGCAGCTTCAATAGCATTAGCCATCACATCCTTCACCGAATCTGCTTCTCGCTTTCTTTTCAAAGCAGCTGTGTGGGAAACGCCGTCACAGTGACGAGTCAAAGTTGATGTTTTGTAACAGCGGCTGATGAAAGGCACCGCGCCGTGTATCTTACAAATTGAGCAGCTCATTTCATCATTTTTATATTCAAGCCATGGATAAACTTTAAGCCAGTTCGCTTGAAATTTGTCATTGGACTTCACTTTAGCAACGTTACCGTTACCGTTACCGTTACCCGCCAGAGGAACGTGAGGATTAACGTTACTCTCATCACTTGCTGCGCTGCTGTCTGCATTTCTCCTTTCGGGCTCCGCTGTTTTTTTCTTTTCAGGTTCAGTTTCGGATGATGGAGCTTTACGCTTAAGCCAGCGGTCCATGTTTGTATGTCTTCATGTCCGTTGTAAACTTGACTTTTAGTGAGTTATACTATAAGAGCAGAGGGAGCTTATTGCCTAGCAACCGGGAGAACGCGCTTCAGCTGTGTCAGTCTTTTTTTTTTAATTAACTTTATTCAGAAAGTTATATACAAACAAACACGCTCCAAGCGAGCTCCCTTTTTTTTAATTAACTTTATTCAGCAAACTATACAAACAGTCACTTGTTTAATCAGACTGTCAGACGCAGAGCTACCGGACACTCCTGCACTCTACCGTGCAGTACTAACGTTGTCTGATGTGAAATGTGTGCAGGAATTTTCCGCATTATGAGTGCTAGATTTGCGGGAATTGGTTAAATTATGCGCAATACCCGCAATCCCGCACCGAAATTCAGGCCCTGAGTTAAACTAATAACTGATGGAGATGGTTTAGTAGAGAGTGTGTTGGTTCTTCAATAAGATATAAAACTC
Source organism: Scomber colias (assembly GCA_021039105.1). Lineage (NCBI taxonomy): Eukaryota > Metazoa > Chordata > Actinopteri > Scombriformes > Scombridae > Scomber > Scomber colias. Next base: position 56,096 of record JAJDFG010000269.1, on the reverse strand, counting down.
AATCATCTTCAGGTCAGTTTAAATAGAAACAGTCTCTTACTTTGTGTCTGAGGGTCCAGGTTCATTACTGAAGTTTAGAGGATCATCATCAGACTGCTCACTCTTCATCAACACAGCTGGATGTTAGAGACTCTGCTTCATCCTCATCTTCTGGAGTCTGAGAGGTAAACCAGGAACATCTTACGTCTGTCAGTGCAGCAGCTCTCTCATGTTGTGATCATGTCTAAAAAAGAAGTTATTATTCAGTCAGTGTGACGACCTGCTTCAGTTAGAACTCCACCATCATTATTCAGCCCTGATTCTTCTACGTCATCAGTCCCTGTTACAGTAGGACGCTCCGAGGATCAACTCTGATAATCAGCCCTGTGTACGTGCTGCTGCTGTTTGCTCATAACTGATAAAAGATGATGATGAATGATTCCTCGTATCAAAGTACAGTCACACTGATCTGATGGCAGTTCCAGAGAAATCAAAGTTCACTGTGAGTCTACAACAGTTTGACATTTACTGTAAATCCTCCGTCTACAGTGAAGTAAGAAGCCGGCAATGTTCCAGTCCTGATGAATGATGCTGATAATAAGTTATTTCTCTTTGAGAAGATCAATAAACTCAGCAGCTTCACTCTGTGATTTTAGGATTGTATGAAGAGTTTTGAGAACTCAACACCTTTTGGAGCTTTTTCTGTTGTACAAATAAGAAACACAGTTCAGGTGTTTGTGTCAGAACTGGACCTTTTGTTTCTAACTGCTGATGCTGAACCCTCCTTAAGACCTTCATCATTTCAGCTCATATTCTACTTTTACTACATTTTCATAAACATGTTGAAATAAGTCTGAATATCAGCTCCGTGCTTCTTTTTCTATCTAAAACTGAATATTTATCTCCTGTAAATTCACACTTTATTTGAAGAGTGTGATGCATGCATGTAGTCTGATGTTATAACTTACAGCTTATAAAAATGAAGTCAATCATTAACATAACCATAAACCATTATCAGCACAATTAAAGCATGAACTCTGTGAACTCAGAGCAAAAGATTAAAGACAAACAGTCTGTACAAGTGTCACATTCAGTAATGAGAGAACAGGAAGTTCTCTTTGGCTTTAAACATCTTTTAAACTCTGCTTCTACACTCAAACATGAAGCACTCAATACATTTGATTCATTCATGAGTTCAAATATAGTTGTACATTCTTTCAGTAGTTTGGTAAATAGTGAAAATGTATTTTGAATCAATTGATCATTGTCTCTATTTAGAGCTCAGCAGTGAGTCACGTTACATCGCTGTGAGGACGCACAAACCAGGAAAACAACAACAGGAAACAACGTTTAACACCTCAAACTCTGTCATTTCACATTTAATCAACTAAACAATGAATGTGATCAATAATCATCAGATTGATCAATAATGACAGTAATCATTATCTACAGTCCTGATATTAACACTCACCTGCCTCACACTGTTTTCCTGCTTCTGCTCTGATGACTGTAAAATGAAGTCTGTACAGACGTTCACCTTTACTCCCTACCTGTCTGCCCCTCCCTCCTTCTGCTTTACTGGAAGTCACATGACTGTCATTTATGATCTCTGTGAAGCTTTATGACTGTGTGTGTGCTGCTTGGTACAAACAGACACAAAGACTTCCTCATGGTGTCATATTGAGTACTGTGTCGTGTTGCTGTCTGCAGTTGAAATCATTGTTTGTTGTGTTTATTTACATGTTTGTGTTTAGTTGCTTTCTTTAGTTATTATTTTGAATGCAGCATTTTCTTACTTTGAGTTTATTGACTCAGGTGAACACAATGGAGGCAGTGATCACAGACATGGACTGACAGCTGCTTCAGCCAATCAACAGCTACAGGCTGGCCACACCGGCCAATGGTGACTCAGGGGAGGGTTTCTCTCCTTCTATACAGACAGAGCAGCAGGTTAGACTGAGATCACACACCTTGTTAGTAGTGGAGGACAGACGCAGCAGTGGAGGCCTTTGGATGTGAGCAGCAGGAGTTTCTGCTTAAAGCTGGTTGTAGAATTAATGCTTTTTGATTTCAATGTATTCTGCTGTTCTTAACAAAAACATCTTTAAAACTATTGATGAGGTTCTTTCAGGATTCTTATGGAACAATAAAGCTCCTAGGATCTGTAAATCACTATTACAAAATGTTCAATTATATTATTGGTCATCACATATTCAGAAGATAACTTATTGGCTTAACTTTGCAGACATGGTACCGTTCAACCCCTCTGGCTTTACTGACAATCCAGTAGTGTGATCCACCCTTAGGATTTCACATTCCTGCCAGCTTCCTCTAGAACACCTCTACTGAGAAACCAGTACAGGAAAAGAGGGGAGGTACTGCATTATACATGTGTTAATACCTGCAATAAAGAAATGAATATTAAAAAACCAAAAAGCTGGTAGATTGTTCCAGGACCAGTGGATGATACCTGGAGGTGAGGGGTCAGCAGAGGAGGGCTTGGAGAGGGGTGAGAGCAGGCCAGACTGAGACAGCAGCACTGGAGGCAGGAGCTTCTGCTTAAAGCTGTGAGAGACTGCTGGCTGTTGTTCTCGGTTCCAGGAGTGAAGAAGAGGGACCGTTGATGGTTTGGGCCTAACCTTCCTTCCTTCCTTTCCTTTCCTTCCTTCCTTCCTTCCTTTCCTTCCTTCGGTTCCAGGAGTGAAGAAGAGGGACCGTTGGTGGTTTGGGCCTAACCTTCCTTCCTTTCCTTCCTTCCTTCCTTTCTTTCCTTTCTTCGGTTCCAGGAGTGAAGAAGAGGGACCGTTGGTGGTTTGGGCCTAACCTTCCTTCCTTCCCTTCCTTCCTTCCTTCCTTCCCTTCCTTCCTTCCTTTCCTTCCTTCGGTTCCAGGAGTGAAGAAGAGGGACCGTTGGTGGTTTGGGCCTAACCTTCCTTCCTTCCTTTCCTTCCCTTCCTTCCTTCCTTCCTTTCCTTCCTTTGGTTCCAGGAGTGAAGAAGAGGGACCGTTGGTGGTTTGGGCCTGGCCTAACCTTCCTTCCTTCCTTTCCTTCCCTTCCTTCCTTTCCTTCCTTCGGTTTCAGGAGTGAAGAAGAGGGACCGTTGGTGGTTTGGGCCTAACCTTCCTTCCTTCCTTTCCTTCCCTTCCTTCCTTCCTTCCTTCCTTTCTTTCCTTCCTTCGGTTCCAGGAGTGAAGAAGAGGGACCGTTGGTGGTTTAGGCCTAACCTTCCTTCCTTCCTTTCCTTCCCTTCCTTCCTTCCTTCCTTTCATTCCTTCGGTTCCAGGAGTGAAGAAGAGGGGCCGTTGGTGGTTTAGGCCTGACCGATGTCATGTGGATAGAGAGCTAGAGCCAGGACTGGGAGTACGACACGGAGCCTTCATGGACTGATTAGTTTAAGACCTTCCTTCCTTCCTTCCTTCCTTCTTTCCTTCCTTTCTTCCTTCCTTCCTTTCCTTCCTTCCTTCCTTTCCTTCCTTCCTCCCTTCCTTTCCTTCCTTCCTTCCTTTCCTTCCTTCCTTCCTTCCTTCCTTTCCTTCCTTCCTTCCTTTCCTTCCCTTCCTTCGTTCGTTCCTTCCTTTCCTTCCCTTCCCAGACCCCAACCCAGACCCTAACCCAGACCCCAACCCAGACCCTAACCCAGACCCTAACCCAGACCCCAACCCAGATCCCAGACCCCAACCTAGACCCTAACCCAGACCCCAACCCAGACCCCAACCTAGACCCTAACCCAGACCCTAACCCAGCTGCCATCACATCTCATCAGACCCCAACCCAGACCCCAACCCTCACCCAGACCCAGACCCTAACCCTTCTATACTAAATATAACATTTAATATGTTTATATTTTGGGCCACTTCAGGAAAAGTCATCAGATTTCACAATAAAAGAAGATTTGTGGTGTTTTTACAAGCTGTTAAATGAGGAGGAGGAGGAGGTGGAGGAGGAAGGGGAGGAGGAGGAGGAGGAAGAGGGAGAGGAGGAGGAGGAGGAGGAGGAGGAGGAGGAGGAAGGGGCATCGTCGTCTCCTGGATTAGAAATCCGGCTGGTTAAATTAGGAGGATTTATTCTTAGCTGCTGCTGCTCCTCCTCCTCCTCCTCCTCCTCCTCCTCCTCCTCCTCCTCCTCCTCCTCCTCTCTGAGGCATTAATTACATCCCTCCTCTCAGACTAATAATACCCTCACTGCTGCTGAACCCAAAAAACAGGAACCAGAAAAGAGCAGGAAGATGGTTAGCATGGATGTGGCTAACAGACAAGCTAACCAGCCTGATACCATTCACAATAAAAGTCCTAACTCAGAGAAGTCAGACAGGAAGTTTCACATAGAAGTGATGAAAACTGAGGATGTGACTGACAGTTAATTGGACCAATAGGAGAGCAGCAGAGTTCCCGCCCCCAGAACTTTTGTCCAATCAACATAAAGATTAGAATTAATCCTGAAATCATTATCATCATCATCCTTATCATCATCATCATCATCATCCTCATCATCATCATCCTCATCATCATCATCATCATCCTCCTCCTCATCACCATCATCATCCTCATCCTCATCACCATCATTATCATCATCTTATTCTTCATCATCACCATCAACATCATCATCGTCATTATCATCTTATTCATTACCATCAGTCAGACAGTTTACACCCAATGACCTTTGACCTGCTGATGAATATGATGATGAAGATGATAAAGATGATGCTGATGAAAATGAAAATGATGGTGATGAAGATGATGAAGATGATGAAGATGAAAATGATGGTGATGAAGATGACGCTGATGAAGATGAAGATGATGGTATGTAAAGGGTTCATATTTAACATGTTAACATGTAATAATAAAGTCCTGTAGATGTCTTCAGGTTGTTGAGTCTCAGATCCAGCTCTCTCAGATGGGAGGGGTTGTCCTTCAGAGCTGAGACCGGATAATCACAGCTGATCTCTGACAACCAGCAGTCCATCAATCTGAATAAAGAATAAATGATGAAGATGAAAATGATGCTGAGGAAGATGATGAAGAAGAAGAAGAAGAAGATGATGATGATGATGATGATGATGATGATGATGATGATGATGATGATGATGATGATGATGATGTTTCTGATGAAGATGATGCTGATAAAGATGACGAAGATGAAGATGATGAAGATGAAAATGATGCTGATGATGATGGTGAAGATGATGCTGGTGATGAAGATGATGCTGATGAAGATGTTGCTGATGAAGATGATGATGATGATGATGATGATTTTGCTGATGAAGATGTTGCTGATGAAGATGATGAAGATGATCAAGATGAAAATGATGCTGATGAAGATGATGATGATAATGAAGATGATGCTGATGAAGATGTTGCTGATGAAGATGATGATGATGAAGATGAAAATGATGCTGGTGATGAAGATTTTGCTGATGAAGATGAAGAAGATGAAGATGAAAATGATGCTGATGATGATGATGGTGAAGATGATGCTGTTGATGAAGATGATGCTGATGAAGATGTTGCTGATGAAGATGATGATGACGATGAAAATGATGCTGATGAAGATGATGATGAAAATTATGATGATGAAGATGAAGATGATGGTGATGCTGATGAAGATGATGATGAAGATGTTGCTGATGAATATGATGATGAAGATGATAAAGATGATGCTGATGAAAATGATGGTGAATATGATGATGAAGATGATGCTGATGAAGATGAAGATAATGAAAATTATGCTGATGAAAATGAAGATGATGGTATGTAAAGGGTTCATATTTAACATGTTAACATGTAATAATAAAGTCCTGTAGATGTCCTCAGGTTGTTGAGACTCAGATCCAGCTCTCTCAGATGGGAGGGGTTGTCCTTCAGAGCTGAGACCGGATAATCACAGCTGATCTCTGACAACCAGCAGTCCATCAATCTGAATAAAGAATAAATGATGAAGATGAAAATGATGCTGATGAAGATGATGATGGTGAAGATGATGATGATGAAGATGTTGCTGATGAAGATGATGCTGATAAAGATGACGAAGATGAAGATGATGATGATGAAGATGAAAATGATGCTGATGATGAAGATGATGCTGATGAAGATGATGATGATGGTGATTATGTTGCTGATGAAGATGATGTTGATGAAGATGAAAATGATGCTGATGATGAAGATGATGCTGATGAAGATGATGATGATAAAGATGACGAAGATGAATATGATGAAGATGACGAAGATGATGCTGATGAAGATGATGATGATGATGATGCTGATGAAGATGTTGCTGATGAAGATGATGATGATTAAAATGATGCTGATGAAGATGATGCTGATGAAGATGATGCTGATGAAGATGAATATGATGAAGATGATGCTGATGAAGATGATGATGATGATGATGATGATGAAGATGATGAAGATGATGCTGATGAAGGTGAAGATGATGCTGATGATGAAGATGATGCTGATGAAGATGTTGCTGATGAAGATGATCAAGATGATCAAGATGAAAATGATGCTGCTGCTGATGATGATGATAATGAAGATGATGCTGATGAAGATGTTGCTGATGAAGATGATGATGATGATGAAGATGAAAATGATGCTGGTGATGAAGATGTTGCTGATGAAGATGAAGAAGATGAAGATGAAAATGATGATGGTGAATATGATGGTGAAGATGATGCTGTTGATGAAGATGATGCTGATGAAGATGTTGCTGATGAAGATGACGATGAAAATGATGCTGATGAAGATGATGATGAAAATTATGATGATGAAGATGAAGATGATGGTGATGCTGATGAAGATGATGATGAAGATGACGAAGATGATGCTGATGAAGATGATTTTGATGAAGATTATGCTGATGAAGATGATGAAGATGAAGATGATGAAGATGATGCTGATGAAGGTGAAGATGATGACGGTGAAGATGATGAAGATGATGGTATGTAAAGGGTTCATATTCACTCACTGGCTCTCTCACTGCTTCATTAAGGATTCATCAAACATTCATTAATGACTGAGGTAGAATTTATTAATGTGAATCAGTGTAGAGATTAATTATGAGTCAGAATATGAACAGTATGTAAAGATGCTGATGAAGATGATGATGGTGATGGTGAATATGATGATGAAGATGATGCTGATGAAGATGAAGATGATGAAAATGATGCTGATGAAGATGACGCTGATGAAGATGAAGATGATGGTATGTAAAGGGTTAAAAGACTCTTGTGTTCATATTTGTTAACATGTAATAATAAAGTCCTGTAGATGTCTTCAGGTTGTTGAGACTCAGATCCAGCTCTCTCAGATGGGAGGGGTTGTCCTTCAGAGCTGAGACCGGACAATCACAGCTGATCTCTGACAACCAGCAGTCCATCAATCTGAATAAAGAATAAATGATGAAAATGAAAATGATGCTGATGAAGATGATGATGGTGAAGATGATGATGATGCTGATAAAGATGATGCTGATGAAGATGATGAAGATGAAAATTATGAAGATAATGATGAAGATGATGATGATGAAGATGATGAAGATGATGCTGATAAAGATGATGCTGATGAAGATGAAAATGATGCTGAGGAAGATGGTGATGATGAAGATGAAAATGATGCTGAGGAAGATGAATATGATGAAGATGATGCTGATGAAGATGATGAAGATGATGGTATGTAAAGGGTTCATATTTAACATGTTAACATGTTATAATAAAGTCCTGTAGATGTCTTTATTTTCTCACATTTAAAGTCTGTGTGTTGAAACATTTGTCATCTGAGCCTCTGCTGCCACCTGGTGGCCTCCTGCAGCATCACACCGCTCTGCTTTAAATCACACAGTCCATGATAGAAACAGCAGATGGGATTTAAAGCTGATGATCACTGATGCTATTCTAATAAAGATGATGAACATCAGTCAGAGCTCCTAGCACAAATGTTTCTCTGGTGACTGAAACTACTTAACTTGATTTTAAAAAGAATTACAGAAAGACAGCTGAGTGTTTAGTGAGCGTGCCTCATAAAAGTCAGACTTTTAAGAATCACAACATTATTTAATTAATTTCTTTTTTTTACCCCAAATTAAAGTTTATTTTTAGATTTTTTTTCTTATGAATTTAAAAACACAAGTTTGACTTAATGTAATAATCCTGACTTTAATCTAAAGTCCAGCTTTGTCTTTATTTTATTAACTTTTATCTTTATAAACTGAATTCAGACATTTTTCTTCTTTCAAGTCTAACTTTAGGAATCCAGTATATTTAAGATGTAAAGCTGATTAAATTGAATCAAAGTGAACTTTATTTGATGAAATGTTGAGTTTATCCTCAGAAATGACATTTAAATAGAATTATGACTCTCCATCTGCTGTGACCAGGTTTCTCTTTATTCATAATTCTGACTTGTTATTTTCTTGAAGTTTTATTTTGGCTCAGAGTTTTGACCAATAATCTGAGATGAATGTCACTTTCTCCTGGTGTGATTTATTAGTTTGATGTTTCAGACAGAAAGAGTCTGAACGGAGTCTCAGCTGAAGCCTCGCTGTTTGTTTCAGGATGTTTGAAAAGAAAAAAGTCTGAATAAAAAGATGTTTTGGTATCTGATTGAATTTATTTACAGAGTTCACATCATAAATGAAGAGGAGGAAGAGGAGGATGTGCAGTGAAGAGTTCAACATTTACAGTCTGAATAAAAACATGAAGAAATAATATATATAAATATAATATTTCCTGCTTTCTTTTCCTCTGACAGTAAACTGAAGATCTTTGACACGTTTGACGACGTCACTTTAAATTTATTAAAAGCATTTTTCATCATTTTATTTACAGATAAAACTAAAAACTGAGAAAACAATAATCAGTGATCAATAATAAAAATCTAAAACTGCTGATTGAAATGAGATCTAATAAAGACAGTGAGATAATAATATAATGATTACAGTAATAATAGTAATGATAACAATAATATAATAATAAGCAGGGAGATAAAAGCTTTTTCATGAACTCAACCTGAATTAAAAAACAGGATTAAAGTTGATAAGTTTTAGTGGATTTGAGGTCTGAGTCCAGAATGAATGATTTTTTATTGTCATTATATAAATCCATAATGAAATGAGCTCAGAGTGTTTTCCAGTCATAATGATGAAGTGTGTCCTCCGTGTGGACGCAGACTGAACTGCAGCTTCCATCATTCTAACACATTGTTCAGCATGTTTTCAGCTTTGGATCTAAACATAAAAGCAGCTCAGAAATGGCCGGACCCTCTACTCTGCTGCTCTGACTGTGGTAAAACAGCCACGTCTCACTCTCTCCCAGCAGTAATCCTACTCCTGCTGAAAGTCACAGTCAATTCTCTTCTGCTTCATTCATTAGTTTTAGTCCTCGTTAACTCTCAGTGTGATTCTGAGACGCTTGATAAATATGAGCCCAGGCTCACAGTCTGACTTATAACATCTGGTTTTATCTTTTCTGCATCAAACAGCTCATGTAGAACTCATCTGTAAAGTGCTGACTTCAGCTAAATCCAGAGATAACTGTTCAGTTTGGAGTCAGTTAAGAGACTTAAGTGAAGACGACAAAACCCATATCCAGACTCCAGATGGATCATCAGGATCCAGCTGATCCTCTCTCAACACTCCTGGATGTTCACTCTCACTCTGAAAGAGATCACTTCCATCTGATGAGAGAAGAAGAAAGAACAGAGGAGATAAATGAGTGTTTAGTGAGACTCACTTGATCAGCTGTCAGTCAGTGATGCAGCACATCCAGTATAAAGAGCAGCAGGGACTTCAGTCCTGTTCAGACCAGAAGTGGAACAGCTGTGCAGCGTAGCTTGCTTGCTTTCAGCTCTCATGTTAACGTGTTGGAGTGAACACACTGAGCTCCAAGCTCACACACCTGCACACACTTTTACTATCAAGTGTGTTTCCTCTGCAGATTTCACTCAAGTACACAGAGGAAATAAAGTGCTGAGAGTCATGAACACATCATTACTGCAGAAACAGAGACATTCACTCATCAGTTTACTGATGGATTTACTGCTGATACATGTCAACTCTTATCAAAGTTTAAAGCTACAGTCTCTCTGTGGGATTTGAAGATGTTTCCTGCTGTTAAATCATCACATGACAATCAGTCAGAGCTCTCAGCTAAACAGCTGCTGTGATTCCTGGACTTCAGCAGAGGTTCTGGTCTGTATGAAGACCACATGGTTATTAAACGTAATGATGCTTGTGTGAAATCAGAGCCAGTGATTTGCAGGCTGCAGTCAGACTGATCTTAGAGCTATTAGATCTATACATCTTGTAAGGCTGTCAGCTGTAATCCAGCTTTATATCCTGCAGACATCAACACAACAACAACAGTCGTCTTCACATTGACTCAAACACATGATCACAACAAGCTTCTGGTTCATCTGATTGGCTGACTCTCTCTCTCTCTCTCTCTCTCTCTCTCTCTCTCTCTCTCTCTCTCTCTCTCTCTCTCTCTCTCTCTCTCTCTCTCTCTCTCTCTCTCTCTCTCTCTCTCTCTCTCTCTCTCTCTCTCTCTCTCTCTCTCTCTCTCTCTCTCTCTCTCTCTCTCTCATCCTGAAGCCTGTCACCATTCTCCTCTCACAGCTTCACCAAGGAAAGCAGCACTGAGAAGGTTGGAGCTTCACCAGGAAATACTGTGGTTTAATACTAAACTGCTGAAACCAGCACAGACTGACTCCAACTCTATACTCACTCCAGAGTCTCCAGTCTGCAGTCTGGACTCTGCTGAAGATCGATCAGCTGCTTCACATCGGATTCCTTCAGGTAGTTTTCATTCAGATCCAGCTCTCTCAGATGGGAGGGGTTGCACTTCAGAGCTGAGGCCAGATAATCACAGCTGATCTTTGATAAACTGCAGCGCCACAATCTGAATAAAGAATAAATGATGAAGATTAAAATCCATTTATAATTCAATCAGATGTGTTCAGGTTTTAAATGTGTAGTAGTGTCTGTGTGTGTGTGTGTGTGTGTGTTGTGAAGGATCAGTATCAATGATCAAACATTATTCATTAAAAACACATGAAAGAATATAATAAAGAAATATTTCTCCTTCATCAAGTAAACTGGATCAATTTCAAACAGATATTAGTTGAGAGGATCTTCTGTATACATATGTGACTCTTTAACAATTATAAACATTCATTGACTTTAACAACTAACAGTGAACATTTTCTACACTTTCTTTAACAATCAGTCATCTTTTATAACTACGCACTAAACTTTGTACAGTAAAACATGAAAATATGGAAACAAATGAACTTCATGATGTAAGTTATGTATGAACATAAATAAGGTTCAGATGTTAAACATTAAGATCAACAATAGTAACAGACAGTCAGTGAACTGACCTCAGAGTCTCCAGTTTACAGTCTGGACTCTCCACAAAACCACACAGCAGCTTCACTCCTGAATCATTCAGGTCGTTGAAGCTCAGATCCAGCTCTCTCAGATGGGAGGAGTTGAACTTCAGAGCTAAGGCCAGATAATCACAGCTGATCTGTGACATACTGCAGAAACTCAATCTGAATAAAGAATAAATGATGTATTCAGGTTTTACATGTGTAGAAGTGTGTGTGTGTGAGTGTGTGTAAGTCTGTGTGAGTGTGTGTTGTGAAGCATCAATATCAATGATCAGACATTATTCATTAAAATACATTAAAGAATAATAATTGTTACGACCCCGATTGTGTCTAGGGGTGGGGACGTAACAAACAAAACAATACAAACAAAAATATTCCCAGACACCAGAGATCTAAAACAAAAACTCAATTTATTAACGATGAACTAAAGACAAGCTTCCAAAAAACAACAAGGGAAACCGATCAATGAGTGGCAGACAAACCACACCGCTGGACAGGAACACCAGGAACCAGCACACAGCTCAGTTTAGCGCACACAGCTCAGTTTAGCGCACACAGCTCAGTTTAGCGCACACAGCTCAGTTCAGCGCACACAGCTCAGTTCAGCGCACACAGCTCAGTTCAGCGCACACAGCTCAGTTTAGCGCACACAGCTCAGTTCAGCGCACACAGCTCAGTTCAGCACACACAGCTCAGTTCAGCGCACACAGCTCAGTTCAGCGCACACAGCTCAGTTCAGCGCACACAGCTCAGTTCAGCGCACAGCCAGGAGTCAACTGCCAGACTCTGAAATGGCAGCCTGCCACACTGCTGTCCAGAAACCATCACCCCAACCCCCCCAGATTTTGCACACACAAGCAAAGGGTCAGCTGCCTGTGCAGTGATGAGCGCCGTAGGGTTCAGGGGCAAGGGAGTTGCAGGAGCAACCACAGGTTCAGTTGCCTTGTCCGATTCCTTCAACCTGCTGTTCACTGAATTGTCACCAGAGGGCAACACCTCCGCTAAGGCATCAGGGTGCTGTTTGACTGCATCCTGCTCAGACTCAGGTATTGGTTCACTAAACACCTCAGGCACAGGACACACCTTACCGCCAGCAATGTCATTTCCCATGATGACGTCTATGCCATCGATGGGAAAACAGGAGCGGACACCAACAGGGAAGAAACCCGTGGCTAGACCAGATGTTATATGTACACGATATAGGGGTGCAGGAACAAAAGCCATCTCAATCCCTCTTACGACCACAGCACTCACATCAGATGTGACAGCTGCAGGTAGGACACTGTCAAGAACAAGAGACTGCGAACAGGCAGTGTCACGCAAGACTCTAACCAGACGCTGGTCCTCCGGCTTTCCTGTTGCAGACACGTAACAGGAGAAAGTAAATGGCTTAAAACAGTCGTCGGGTACCCCAGACAGGTTGGAGGTGCTACTGAAGGAGGTTTTGATTAGCCCCACCCCTTTCGGTTTTAATGGGGCCCCCTGATCATGTTTCCAGGCAGTGCAGTTGGCGATTAAGTGACCGGTTTTATGGCAAAAAAAACACTTTCTCTCGGACTTGGGGGAGGTGGAACCCTCAGCACTGGGTACCGGTGATCTAGGCCTTGGTGGCAACTCACGATCTGCAGGTTCATGCCTATCAAACATGTTCTTATGTGTCAGCGTAAACTCATCTGCCAGAGTGGCAGCCTGCCGTAGAGTGGTCACCTTCTGCTCATTCAAATACACAGCGGTGCGCTCCGAGACACAGTTTTTAAACTCCTCTAGTAGCATTAATTCCCGTACCGAAGCAAGATCTCTAACTTTACATGCTGCACACCACCTGTCAAACAGCATCCCCTTCTCTCTGGCAAAGTCAATATGAGTCTGGTTCTGGGCTTTTCTGAGACCGCGGAAATGCTGTCTGTAAGCTTCCGGCACAAGCTCATAAGCACGCAGAATAGCGCCTTTTACCTGCTCATAGTCCAGCCCATCCTCCACTGACAACGCTGAACAAGCCTCCTGAGCCCTGCCTGTCAACTTGCATTGCAGCAGAATAGCCCACACATCTGTCGGCCAGCGTAACGCAGCGGCAATACGCTCAAACGCGCAAAAGTAGGACTCAATCTCTGCTTCGCGAAATGTAGGGACCAATGAAATGTGTTTGCTTACATCAAAAGAGATAGCTGGGCCCGATGTAGCTTCGACCTCCGAGGACAGAGCTGCACGGGCCTGCACCTCCACCTGGCGCAGCCTGACAGCGGTGTCTGCCTCCAGCCTCTTCAGCTGCAGCTGATACTCACGCTCACACTCCTCCTTTTCCAACTGTAGTCGAGCTAACCGGATTTTTAATCTGGCATCCAATTTGGAGCCAGGGCTTGACTCAGCAGAGAAAGGAACAAAAGGCGCCAACGTCACTGGCTTCACAATAACTTGATCCCCCTGCATGCCCGGAGTAAAACTAATCGGCTGTCTGGCAGTCCCTCCAGTCGGATGACCTGAGCAGACCGCCGCCGAAAGCTCATCCGCTTCCTGGTGACTTACACCCGGGGAAGCTTCTGCCCCGACCACAACCTGGGACACATCCCCAGGGGCCGGCAAACTCACCACTCCCTTCCTCAACAAACCCTCCAGAACAACGGCTCTGAGCTCCGCTTTCGGGAGAGATCGTGACACATCAATCTCATAGTACCCCGCAATCACATACAAGTCACTCTTCCTGCATTTATCCAACGCAGTCAGAGACGGGTTGGACACACACACACACACACACACACACACACACACACACACACACACACACACACACACACACACACACACACACACACACACACACACACACACACACACACACACACACACACACACACACACACACACACACACACACAGCAATAGTGCAAAAAAAAAAAAAAAACAAACCTCCCCAGAACCTGCCTAACACAAACTTACCTAACTATCTTCTGAGGTGTGCCGGGCTCGAGGCGTCTTACTGGCCTAAACATCAGCGGCCGAAACCCTGACAAGCCAGCCCCCTCTGGAGAATAAAATCCCCGCCCGGAGTTAACCCCGAAAATAAAAAAGGCAAAACAACAAAAGAGTGCCCGTTGGAAAGGCCGATTTCTCAGCCCAGCTGGACACTCACCTGACTTAACTGGGGAAGCCACACACCACACATCGCAGGCTGATGGCACTCAGACACCACTACTCACCGTTATACACACCGGACCACTATCCCGGACGAGCCCCCAAATCTGTTACGACCCCGATTGTGTCTAGGGGTGGGGACGTAACAAACAAAACAACACAAACAAAAATATTCCCAGACACCAGAGATCTAAAACAAAAACTCAATTTATTAACGATGAACTAAAGACGAGCTTCCAAAAAACAACAAGGGAAACCGATCAATGAGTGGCAGACAAACCACACCGCTGGACAGGAACACCAGGAACACCAGGAACACCAGGAACACCAGGAACCAGCACACAGCTCAGTTTAGCGCACACAGCTCAGTTTAGCGCACACAGCTCAGTTTAGCGCACACAGCTCAGGTCAGCGCACACAGCTCAGTTCAGCGCACAGCCAGGAGTCAACTGCCAGGCCCTGGAATCAGCTCCACAGGTTCTTAAAGCTGTCTGCCTGATGAGCCACATCAGTGGGGAGAAAAGGGGGCAGTACCTGCAGAAAAGGAACAAGCAAGAAACCACAGAAAACACACGGCACGTAACAATAATAAAGAAATATTTCTCCTTCATCAAGTAAACTTGATGAGCTTGAAACAGAATATTTAGAACTAAATTCCCTCTTTGAGTTTGGATCCCTCCACTGCAGCTCAGCAAGGAAACACTGAAGAAACACAAACATACTTACTTGATATGTGGAACTCAGACTGCTGAAGCCTCATATTAGTTTACACTCTGGAAGTCATTTTTACTCACAACAAGACTGTGGATTTTAAATTCCTGAAAACATTTACATTCTACACATTTGTGATCAACAAATCCTGAAAATTATGAACCAAACATTTGAAACTTCACTGAAGAATTTGAATTTAATAAAAAGAAATAAATCTACCAAAGCTACAGTCAGTGAACTCACATCAGAGACTTTAGTCTACAGTTTGGACTCTCCAGTCCAGCAGACAGACGCTTCACTGATGAATCAGACAGTTCGTTTCCTCTCAGGTCCAGTTTTGTCAGATGAGGGTTGGACTTCAGAGCTGAGGCCAAAACTTCACAGTGAGTCTCTGAGAGTTTACAGTTAGTAAGTCTGTAATGACACAAATATTCCAACATGTGTTATCATTAAAGAGGAAACTTTATATTTACTTCATGCATTTGATGATGAAACAGTTTGATGCTCATTATTTTGATGAACATTTGTTCTTCACATCATCTTTTTATTAAATGTATTTTTTCTGATGCATTTTATTCCTTAAATGTAAAAATGAAGCTCAGAGAAAGAGCATCTTTTTTACAAGCTCACATCTATAGTTTGATTTCTCATCCCTCAGTCATTCTGATCTTTCTCACAGCTCATCATTTCCTTTCTGTAATTTCTGGGGCATCAATTAAGACGTCAGCTGTTCACATCACCTGCTCACATCTAACCAATAGCACGCTGACACACCTTCTTTGTCAGCCTATCATATTGCAGCTGTCTTTTTAAATGTTTCTCCCTCTCTGCTCAGTGCTTTCAGAGCTGCTGCATATCAGGATGATTCAGATTCAAGTAGTTGACTCTTGGGAGAAATGTCAAGTATCAGGCTTTGTCAACCAGCTCAGTCTGCTGTTGTACTCACTGCATGTTTATCAATTGTAGCCTGTTCATTGAAGCAGTGTTCAGTCAGCGTGACTGCTCTCTGCTGCTGTGGGAACATGTGTGTGCAAATATTAGTAGCCTAGTACTTGGATTTCTATCTAGATATTGTAGCTGCGTTGCTGTCTGCATCACTTTAACTTCCTCTCTTCAAGCAGCAATAGTTTTACCTAGCCTTTGTTCAAAAGTCAAGTCACACACAGATGAGATCAGCTGTCCTATTTAACGTTGATTCAGGTTCCTGGTTCAGTGAGCCGCAGTCTGTGTCCAGCCAAAGATCTTCTCTGAGAGAAGATGCTTCCTCGCTCTATTTTGTTTTGTGAGGAGTTTCTTCATCAAACAATGTTCATGAAACATGGCGACTCTAAAGATTTCAATTAAGATCTGTGAATGTCTGTCATCAGTTACAACTCAGGCAGGAGCTCTCGATTTTCTACACATTTGCAGATCTGCCACGGCAGAAGTGAAGCAAAAATCTCCTGCCTGAGTTGTAAGTGATGACAGACATTCACAGATCTTTGCAAACATTTGCAGATTTGTCTTCATTTGCAAATCTGAATACAGACATATGGATTTATTTTACACACACACAAACTGAGATACGCATTTGCAAATAGTATTGCTCCAATAGTAGCTCCACAGTTTTCTATCTTTTATTTACACACCATGTCTTCTTTTTATAAAGTCACTGAAACAAGTAATGAGCCTGTTTGACAATGTGAGGAGTAGAAAGTCCAGATATTTGTGTTCAAATGGAGGAAAATGAAATCAATACTCTAATAAAGTGCAGCAGAGAGGAAGAAGGGACCTGGAGGTTGGACTCATTCACTACATACTGCAGCTTTAAGACATTTTGAATGTATTTTCTCAGGAGCATTACATGGTGATTAATCTACCAAAGCTACAGTCAGTGAACTCACATCAGAGTCTTCAGTTTACAGTTTGGACTCTCCTGTACAGCAGACAGCAGCTTCTCTGATGAATCAGACAGTTTGTTGAGATTCAGGTGCAGCTCTGTCAGATGAGGGTTGGACTTCACAGCTGAGGTCACAACTTCACATTCAGTGTCTGAGAGTTTAAAGTCAGTAAGTCTGTAATGACACAAATATTACAACATATTATCATGAAGTGGCTCAAGGTTCAGACTAACAAGGAGAACACATGTTTGAATCTCAAAAACTAAAATAATGTATTAAAGTAAGTTATTAACAAACTAAATGTAAACTCCATGTGTAATGTGTAGAATCAGTAGTGTAGGGAAGTGCATGGATGAGGGGAAATGTGTGCTAGACGATAACAAACACATGAAGCAAAGAAAGAAAAGAGATGTTGCTGGTGGAAGAGAGAGGGAGACACTGAGCAGGCCAGCTTTGATAAGGTGATCCAGCCCAAAGCCCAGCTGATGCTTCAGCCTGATGACTCTATTATTATTATTATTATTATTATATTATTATTATTATTATTATGAGTTTGACTCTTATTATCTTGATTAACATTAGTTCTTCACATCAGTGGTTCAGATAATATGATGGACAAGTTCACATTGGCAGCTGTTCAAGTCATCATGCCCGTTAGCATCGCTGCTGGTAATGGAACTCTATTTTTATGATACTCTGCTTATGATTGATATGTTTATTATTCTTAGTGTGCATTGGAAATAAAAGAAAACTGAAACTGTCATGCTCATTATTTTGTTTCATCTCTTAGATTATGCACCTTGTTCTTTTTTTCTTTCCATCTATTCAGCAGATTCAAACTAATCCTGAAAATTATGAACCAAACATTTGAAACTTCAGTGAAGGATTTGAATTTAATAAATACAAGAAAAAGAAAACTATCAAAGTTACAGTCAGTGAACTCACCTCTGAGTCAGTTTACAGTTTGGACTCTCCTGTACAGCAGACAGAAGCTTCTCTGATGAATCAGACAGGTTGCTGAGTCTCAGGTGCAGCTCTGTCAGATGAGGGTTGGACTTCACAGCTGAGGTCACAACTTCACATTCAGTGTCTGAGAGTCTAAAGGCAGTAAGTCTGTAATGACACAAATATTACAACATATTATCATGAAGTGGCTCAAGGTTCAGACTAACAAGGAGAACACATGTTTGAATCTCAAAAACTAAAATAATGTATTAAAGTAAGTTATTAACAAACTAAATGTAAACTCCATGTGTAATGTGTAGAATCAGTAGTGTAGGGAAGTGCATGGATGAGGGGAAATGTGTGCTAGACAATAACAAACACATGAAGCAAAGAAAGAAAAGAGATGTTGCTGGTGGAAGAGAGAGGGAGACACTGAGCAGGCCAGCTTTGAAAAGGTGATCCAGCCCAAAGCCCAGCTGATGCTTCAGCCTGATGACTCCATTATTATTATTATTATTATTATTATTATTATTATTATGAGTTTGACTCCTATTATCTTGATTAACATTAGTTCTTCACATCAGTGGTTCAGATAATATGATGGACAAGTTCACATTGGTAGCTGTTCAAGTCATCATGCCCGTTAGCATCGCTGCTGGTAATGGAACTCTGTTTTTATGATACTCTGCTTATGATTGATATGTTTATTATTCTTAGTGTGCATTGGAAATAAAAGAAAACTGTCATGCTCATTATTTTGTTTCATCTCTTAGATTATGCACCTTGTTCTTCTTTTCTTTCCATCTATTCAGCAGATTCAAACTAATCCTGAAAATTATGAACCAAACATTTGAAACTTCAGTGAAGGATTTGAATTTAATAAATAGAAGAAAAAGAAATCTACCAAAGCTACAGTCAGTTAACTCACATCAGAGTCTTCAGTTTACAGTTTGGACTCTCCTGTACAGCAGACAGCAGCTTCACTGATGAATCAGACAGGATGTTGTTGAGACTCAGGTGCAGCTCTGTCAGATGAGGGTTGGACTTCACAGCTGAGGTCACAACTTCACAGTCAGTGTCTGAGAGTCCAAAGGCAGTAAGTCTGTAATGACACAAATATTACAACATATTATCATGAAGTGGCTCAAGGTTCAGACTAACAAGGAGAACACATGTTTGAATCTCAAAAACTAAAATAATGTATTAAAGTAAGTTATTAACAAACTAAATGTAAACTCCATGTGTAATGTGTAGAATCAGTAGTGTAGGGAAGTGCATGGATGAGGGGAAATGTGTGCTAGACAATAACAAACACATGAAGCAAAGAAAGAAAAGAGATGTTGCTGGTGGAAGAGAGAGGGAGACACTGAGCAGGCCAGCTTTGATAAGGTGATCCAGCCCAAAGCCCAGCTGATGCTTCAGCCTGATGACTCCATTATTATTATTATTATTATTATTATTATTATTATTATTATCATTATCATGAGTTTTAATCGTATTATCTTGATTAACATTAGTTCTTCACATCAGTGGTTCAGATAATATGATGGACAAGTTCACATTGGCAGCTGTTCAAGTCATCATGCCCGTTAGCATCGCTGCTGGTAATGGAACTCTGTTTTTATGATACTCTGCTTATGATTGATATGTTTATTATTCTTAGTGTGCATTGGAAATAAAAGAAAACTGTCATGCTCATTATTTTGTTTCATCTCTTAGATTATGCACCTTGTACTTTTTTCTTTCCATCTATTCAGCAGATTCAAACTAATCCTGAAAATTATGAACCAAACATTTGAAACTTCAGTGAAGGATTTGAATTTAATAAATAGAAGAAAAAGAAATCTACCAAAGTTACAGTCAGTGAACTCACATCAGAGTCTTCAGTTTACAGTTTGGACTCTCCTGTACAGCTGACAGCAGCTTCTCTGATGAAGCAGACAGGTTGTAGAGATTCAGGTGCAGCTCTGTCAGATGAGGGTTGGACTTCACAGCTGAGGTCACAACTTCACATTTAGTGTCTGAGAGTCCAAAGTCAGTAAGTCTGTAATGACACAAATATTACAACATATTATCATGAACTGGCTCAAGGTTCAGACTAACAAGGAGAACACATGTTTGAATCTCAAAAACTAAAATAATGTATTAAAGTAAGTTATTAACAAACTAAATGTAAACTCCATGTGTAATGTGTAGAATCAGTAGTGTAGGGAAGTGCATGGATGAGGGGAAATGTGTGCTAGACAATAACAAACACATGAAGCAAAGAAAGAAAAGAGATGTTGCTGGTGGAAGAGAGAGGGACACACTGAGCAGGCCAGCTTTGATAAGGTGATCCAGCCCAAAGCCCAGCTGATGCTTCAGCCTGATCGCTCCATCATTGTTATTATTATTATTATTATTATTATTATTATGAGTTTGACTCTTATTATCTTGATTAACATTAGTTCTTCACATCAGTGGTTCAGATAATATGATGGACAAGTTCACATTGGCAGCTGTTCAAGTCATCATGCCCGCTAGCATCGCTGCTGGTAATGGAACTCTGTTTTTATGATACTCTGCTTATAATTGATATGTTTATTATTCTTTTTTTTATTTTTTATTTTTTTTATTGAAAAAAAAACATGAGTAGTGACAATGGTTTATCAGCATAGTTACAAAAGATTTTTTTGCTTTTTTACCTTCTTACACACACAAAAACACCCCACACACATCCACCCTCCCACTCCGACTGGACCAACACAACAACGACAACAACAAAATAATAACAGAAAAGGAAATGTTTAGTTACAAATGTCTATACATAGACACATCTAAATAAAAGTAAAACCGATAAATTAATAGGATTTCAATGAGGGACAACATGATTTCATAGCTCTGTATGATCTGCCAATTATGACTGAACTCTTTAGTCCATCAATGTGTTGGGAAGTTCTTGAAGATTACCAAAGTATGTCAAAAGAGGTTCCCAGACTGACTGAAATTTGTCTGAGCATCTTATCGCAAATTTTATCTTCTCCAAATGTAAGAATAGCATTACATCCTTCAACCATTGTGCTGCCGTGGGTGGAATATTCGATTTCCAATGGAGCAGAATTTGCCTTCGTGCCAGCAAAGAGACAAATGCTATGATGTTGAGCTGTAACTTGGTCATTCTTGTTTCCTCATTTACTACACCAAATAATGCTATCATTGCGCAAGGTTGTAAAGTGACTCCAAGGACTTTAGACAGTACATCAAATATTTCAGACCAGTACCCTTTTGGCAAATGGCAAGACCAAAACATGTGGGTCAAATCTGCCACATGAACATTACCTGACACAACTACTATCAACATTAGGATGAAATGAAGAAATTTTTGCTCCAATGCAAATGATGTACCACCTTAAACTGGATTAGACTTAGCCTTGCACAGGAGGTACTATTGTTTACTTTTTTCAGAGCTTCAGTCCAAGTATCTTCAGAGATTTCAGTACCAAGTTCTTTCTCCCATTTAAGTTTGACTCCTGTCTAGCTTAGCATTGTCCATCGACATGATCATTGAGTAAGAGTGTGCAGTAAAACCCCTCAGTCAAAAAGGAACCTTCAAAACTGAATCTACAAGTGACTCTTTAGGAAGGTTAGGAAACTGACGCGTTTGAAAATAGCGAAATAGGTCATTTTGTTGGAGGTCATATTCGGAACGTAGGTCATTGAAACTAGAGAAGATTCTATCCACATATAGATCACTGAACCTCATGATCCCTTTTCTATGCCATGATACAAATGTGTGATCCCATTTGACTGGTAAGAAGTTGTGATAGTTACACAGTGGAGTACAAGTCAGAAGAGTTTCCCTCAGGTTATTCTGCCTCCTAAACTGAGACCATATTTTGAGAGTAGATATTGCCACGGGGTTGGATTTAAAATGTGAGATCTTCATAGGAAGATTAGACAAAACCAGGGCAAGAAGGGATGATGATATGCATGACATGCCCTCCAGTTCACACCAGTCAATACCTGGAGATTGAATCCAGTACGCTATTTTGTGGACATTTGCTGCCCAGTAGTAGCTTCTAAAATTTGGCAGAGCCAACCCACCTCCAGCTCTTGGACGTTGTAAGAAATCCTTACTAATTCTAGGGTTTTGACCACCCCATATGAATGTAGATATCATTTTGTCAAGCTGGCAGAAAAATGATTTTGATAGGAAGATAGGAATACATTGAAACGGAAATAAAAATCTCGACAGGACGTTCATTTTAACACAGTTCACTCTGCCTGCTAAAGTCAGATGCAAAATATCCCATTTTTGTAAGTCTAATTTAAGTTGAGACATGAGTGGGGCAAAATTTCCATCAAAAAGGTTTTTAAATGCAGGGGTTATGTTAATACCCAAATATTTGAATCCTGATCTAGAAATATGAAATGGCAGTGCATGATCTGGGATTTGCATAGCCAATTTGTTTATAGGTAAACATTCACTTTTTGATAAGTTAAGTTTATAGCCTGAGATCTGACCAAAAGTATGTAACACTGAAATAATTGTATTGATACATTGTATTGGATCTGATATGTAAAGCAACATATCATCTGCATATAATGATAACTTAATTTCCAGTCCCCATCTACTTATACCATGTATTGAGGGTGTTGATTTGAGGACCAGAGCTAATGGCTCTGTTGCTAATGTGAAAAATAAAGGGCTCAATGGGCAACCCTGTCTGGTATCTCTAGACAGAGGGAAACCCTGGGAGCGCACTTGATTCGTAACTACTGAGGCTTGAGGGGAGGAATAAAGCAGTTGGATCCAGTTGGTAAATGTTTTACCAAAACCAAATTTCTTTAAAACAAAAAAAAGAAAATCCCATTCAACACGGTCGAAAGCCTTCTCTGCATCTAATGATACCACAACTTCTGGGCAATCATCAGATGAGGGACTATACAACACATTCATAAGCCATCTAATGTTGGAAAATAAATGTCGCCCTTTAATGAAACCTGCCTGGTCGGTTGATATTATATGTGGTAATGGTGTTTCCAAACATGTAGTCAATAATTTGGAGAGTATTTTAATATTGGTGTTTAAGAATGATACTGGTCGGTATGATCCACATTTTGAAGCATCCCTACCTGGCTTTAACAGAAGAGTTATGGATGCTTCATTAAGGGAGTCAGGCAGTTTGCCCTGTGATAATGCATCAATAAACATATCTAATAGCAGAGGGGTTAGCTGATCAGAGAATTTTTTATAAAAGTTGATTGGAAAGCCATCTGGCCCTGGGGATTTTCCATTTTGCATGGCAGATGGCAGATCTAACCTCCTCAAGTTCCATCTGTTGATCTAGATACTCCTTTTGGTTAGTAGATAGGGTGGAGACTTCAAAGGTTTTAAAAAAATGCTGAAACAGTTATGTGTCTTTCAGTGATTGTGAGTTGTACAAATCAAAATAGAAATCCTTAAAAGTATCATTTATTTTTAGAGGGTCTGTTGTGAGTTTCCCAGTTGCATCTTCAATTTGTGATATAATCTGCTGCTCACTTAGATTTAAGTTGATGTGCCAAAAAAGACTCCCTGACTTTTCTTCATGTTGATAATATAATCCACACGATCTCATAATAAGTCGTTCCGTTTCAGAAATAGAAATTAGTTCAAGTTAAACTGAGTTTTTTTCTCTCTCTTTTCTCTTTATAAAGCAATGGACTTGGAGAGGAGGAATATTTACTGTACTATCTAATTCAGATATGGCATCAATTAGCTGTTGTAATAGTAATTTCAACTCCTTTGTAAATTACCCAACCTCCCACCTTCTCACCAAGCTGTCTAAACCTTATAATTGTGAATTCAGTTCCTTTGCATCTCTACTACCTGAGACACCCATTCAAACCTTGTGTATTTTAAATTAGGTTGTCTAGACCTCTTAGTTTCACACTTCAGGGGGTCGGTGCCGATACCTGCGAAAGACAAAAGAGTGTGGAATCACACCTTAGGTAGGAGGCTGACCCCACAGCAAACATAGGACGTTAAACACACCCCAGAGGTGGGCCTTTCTCTCAGGTATAAATGTTCATGTTTCCATATGCTCTGGGTCCTTCTTCAATTCAGAACCGCTCGCATGTTTTGTTGATTGACCTTTTCTTTGCAAAGAAAATAAAACCTTGTCGGCCGGCAGAAGTCTCTATTTCATTCTTCACCAAGAGCACAGAATTTCAACGACACTGTTGTTTTTGTTGCCTTCTTTCCCTATTACAATAAGAAGAATAAGCTATTATTTCTCCCCTAAGATAGGCTTTAAGTGTCTCCCATAGCAAAGATGGGGGCACAGAATACATTTTGTTAGTTTCCAAAAAAGTATTGATAGCTATACCTATAAAAGTGCAGAATGTGTTATCTGACAGTAATGTGGTGTTAAATCGCCACTGAGGACGGCTACTGTAGATTTGTTGAAAATGAAGATCCATTAGTATGGGGGCATGGTCTGATTCAACAATAGCAGAATATTCAACCTTCTCCACTGAGTTAAAGAGTTTTTTATCAATGAAAAAATAATCGATTCTTGAATATGTGTGATGGTCATCAATCCGGTCAACCAGCGTAGCATTCAGAGCTTGCAATTCTGTAATGGCTTTCTCGGCCTTGAACAGGGCGTCAAAGTTTTCACTTGTTATGGTCTCCACCGCGGTGACCCTCCTTCCCAATGTGTTCACCATTTCGTGGAAGTTCACTATAGAAGCTTGAATAGGCTCCAGAGATGTTTCAATCAGACCTGCCATGTCCTCTTTGAGATGTTCGCGTTGTATTTCCATCTCTGTCGGCAACATCATATCCAGGTCGTTAGCCTTCGCAGCAATCGCCTTGTTAGCTAAGGCTTAAGTTGGGCTTTTTTGGCTCAGTATCTTCCTTTGGCATGTTCCAACAGCAACAAAAAAAGTCACAAATGTCAAAATAAACTAATAAAACGATTTCTGAGATGCAAGTTCGTGTATAGTAAGACATTTTAAGGTAGTTATGACAAAGTTCTCAGGAGACTCTCGTTTGCACGTCTCGTTCCTACATGTTCCAAACCGGAAGCGTGTATATTATTCTTAGTGTGCATTGGAAATAAAAGAAAACTGTCATGCTCATTATTTTGTTTCATCTCTTAGATTATGCACCTTGTTCTTCTTTTCTTTCCATCTATTCAGCAGATTCAAACTAATCCTGAAAATTATGAACCAAACATTTGAAACTTCAGTGAAGGATTTGAATTCAATAAATAGAAGAAAAAGAAATCTATCAAAGCTACAGTCAGTGAACTCACCTCAGAGTCTTCAGTTTACAGTTTGGACTCTCCTGTACAGCAGACAGCAGCTTCTTTGATGAATCAGACAGTTTGTTGAGACTCAGGTGCAGCTCTGTCAGATGAGGGTTGGACTTCACAGCTGAGGTCACAACTTCACATTCAGTGTCTGAGAGTCCAAAGTCAGTAAGTCTGTAATGACACAAATATTACAACATGTTATCATGAACTGGCTCAAGGTTCAGACTAACAAGGAGAACACATGTTTGAATCTCAAAAACTAAAATAATGTATTAAAGTAAGTTATTAACAAACTAAATGTAAACTCCATGTGTAATGTGTAGAATCAGTAGTGTAGGGAAGTGCATGGATGAGGGGAAATGTGTGCTAGACAATAACAAACACATGAAGCAAAGAAAGAAAAGAGATGTTGCTGGTGGAAGAGAGAGGGAGACACTGAGCAGGCCAGCTTTGATAAGGTGATCCAGCCCAAAGCCCAGCTGATGCTTCAGCCTGATGACTCCATTATTAGGGCCCAAGCACTATACAGTGCGAAGGCCCTATTGTAATCGTAGAGATTATTATTATACAAAACAAACTCCTTTTTGACAGCCTAAACGTGCCCGAAAAGTCACCAAAATTTGCACGTACATCAGACCCGGCAAAAAATTTGATATTTTAAGGTCCGCCAAAATGGCCGTCGCAAAATGGCTCAATAGCGCCCCCTATTGAATATAAAAATGTGAGAGATTGACGTACATGAACGAAATTTGGTATATATATGTATCATGTCCAGACGCACAAAAAAGTCTATGGGGCCCATGACGTCACTCCAACAGGAAGTCGGCCATTTTGAAAAATATGTGCGATTTTGGCGATTTCCACGCATCGCATTTGAGCGAACTCCTCCTAGAGATTTAATCTGACCGACTTCAAATTCACTCAGAAACATCTTGAGACATTGGAGATGAAAAGTTATCAAAAACTTTCTGATTAGGGATCCGGTTTGGCCGTGGCGGCGCCGACAATTTCCTTCACCATTCGATCCTTCGCCATGAAATTTCAAACCCTCATAACTTGACTCCACATGGTCTGAGCTTTTCCAAATTTAATATGCTTGTTCAGCGTCCTGGTCTGAACACATGTACAGTCTCATATTTAGTGACAGTCATAGCGCCACCTAGTGGCAACAGGAAGTCACTTGCTTAAGTCTTTCACTGATTACTCCCATAATCTTAAGTATTTATACCTGAAATTAACTCAGCTGAGACATAAGACCTTGGTGATGCTACATTCTGCAACTCATGACCCATCATCAAATACCGCTGCCATGACAACACATTCAACGCCATGATAATACGATTACAGTTTTTAGGGGCAAAGGATGCCTCCACGGTAATGAAACTCAACACACACGTCTGGAGTTGGTTCATTCAACATCCTATACACGTCAATGGGATGGGCGTGGCTAAACGGCTCAATAGCGCCCCCTTGAATATTTCAAAATTGAACCTCAGCCTTCCCGATTGACATAGAAGAATGAAATTCGGTAGGTTTATGTATCATCTCCAGACGCACAAAAACGCTATTTGGACCCATACCCTTAGTCCAACAAGGAAGTCGGCCATCTTGGGAAAAATGCTATATTTTGCTGAGTTTTTTGGTCATTTCCAGGCATCATATTTGAACAAACTAGTCCTACAGATTCCATCCCATCCACTTCAAATTCACACACAATCATCTTGAAACATTGGAGATGACAAGTTATCAAAAGCTTTTTTATGACTTATTCCTGTTGGGCGTGGCTGTGCAAACAATTTCGATGCTTCACCATAAAGCAGGAAGTCGTTATAACTCCTACAGACATTGTCCCACCTACACCAAATTGATCACACATGTAGAGGGTCCCGCCCTGAACACATCTATGCATCAATACTGCTTCATATACACAGCGCCACCTACTGGACACAGGAAGTCAGCCTCATATGACATACATTATCCGATTTACATGAAATTTACAGGATGTGTTCTCCACATCACACACTGCAACATGACATATAATTGGTGGGTGATCTCTAGCGCCACCTAGTGGACACATGCAATGTGACTTAGCCCCATCACACAATGTTCATTAGGAGCCCGGGTGCCAAGAAGTCTACGTGCCCGCTGTGTCTGCCGTGTGACTGCAGCATGCACCGACATGCGCATACGGGGCGGTGCGTGGGGGGGCTTGGGCCTGATCATCGCTGCTTGCAGCTTTAATTCTGCTTATGATGACCTAGGTTATTGCTGAGAGTGTATGGTATTTTTGTTTTGTTTAAGATTTCTCTTATTTCCTGTTGACATGTCACCGGCGAGGGGTGTGTCTTGTAACAGGTGGATATATGGGTCATGTGTTGTGCCGCGCGGCATGGAAAAAACACCCTAAATGTTTGGTCAGAAGGCGGTGGTTAAAAACAGTTTTTTGACCACGTTATGTAAAGTTTTCGTTTTCATAAAAATAATCTTCGTTTTCTCTTGGATGTAGTGCTAATTAAGGAAGCAATTTGGAACAAGTTTGAGTCATAAAATAAAAGTTATAATTTCTTAAAGTGTGGAAGCAAAATTTTGTAAGACGTGCGTAAAACACACCACCACCTGAACACCACGGCTTTTAACAAGAAAAGCCGACACATTTAAAGTCAAAAAACTAGATGGAAGAAGATAAAGAGAAGTTGTCTTCAAAGGAACCAAAAGGCTCACGCAAGGAGAAGGGTCTGCGGTTTGTGAGTACCGGATTTCATTCATCTCTTTTGTTGGAAAGAAAGGAGCCGTCGCGCTCCGATTCAAACAAAGAAGCGCAGCAGCGCGCATGCATTCAATTAAAGTGGATATTGTTGCTTGCCTTGGCTCAAAATAACGTGATGCAAAGTTGTGATTCAAAGTGAATAAGTTGTATATTCCTGCACTATATGATGTCTGTCACTGGAAAGACTGATGAGACGCTGTTGATAAAAACTATCGCGTCGCGCCGTTCAAAACTTGGCGTTTTGACGCGCAAAAAGAATGAAATTAATAATCTGTTGGAAGCTGGTGAAAATAAGGAGACAATCAACAAACATGTTGAAGTTTTCAATAATTGTTTGGGAGACTTTATGGAGTTGCAAGTGGCTGTGCAAAACCTCCTTTCAAGTGAGGAAGAAAAGGAAGCGGATCATACGGACTGGTATGAGCCTAAATTAATACATTTTCGTGACTTCTTGTTTGATATTAAAAAATGGGTGGCTGGTGACGTTGATACAGAAACGGACAAAAATGAGGTTGGAGAGGAGCAAGAGGACCAAGAAGAAGCAAATGCATCAGTGCTGGGACCGGATGATAGTGCGTCCCAGACCAAAAAACCTTTAAGCAAGGCTCCAAGCAAAGCTGCCTCCAAGGAACAATTAAAAGTCTCACAACCATCAACATCAAAGCAACCAAAATCGGAAATACTAACACCAATACGCCAGTTTGAGATTACTGGAACATCTACAGAGTACAAAATTCCAGTAACATCTAAAAAATCTCAAAATCCTCAAACTTCCCAGCAGCAAAATATCTCCCATCAAGCTACACCACGCAAAGCAAAGGCTAAAACCAAACACCTGAGTTATGATCAAGAGGATGAGGATGGATGCTCTGTTTCAAATAAAGACACAATGGATGAAAGTTTCTTCTCTGATGTATTAAAGAGACAAAATGAAATAACTGGACTACTTGTAAAGCAACAACAGGCAGCTCTTCTCCCCACCAGAGAAATTCCTATATTTGACGGTGACGCTCTGCAGTACCGACCATTTATAAAAGCATTTGAGCAAAGCATAGAATGCAAGCTGGATGATGTTCAAGATAAATTGTTCTATTTGGAGCAGTACACAAAGGGAGCTCCAAATCAGCTGGTACGCAGTTTTCTTCACATGGACCCTGACACAGGTTTCAAAGAAGCAAAGGAACAGCTTGAGTGGCATTTCGGGAATGAAATTAAATTGACATCAGCACACATTGACAAGGTCCTGCATTGGCCTTCAATAAAAGCAGAGGATGGACCTGCACTGAGGTCTTATGCGCTGTATCTGCGAAGCTGTTTTAATATTATGAAAGAGGTGAATTTTATGGAAGAACTGGAAACACCATCTCACTTGAGGACAATTATATCAAAACTACCCTTTAAACTCAGAGACAGATGGAGAACAATCAGTTGTGACATCCAAGATAAGAGCAAGCGACGAGCTAAGTTCAAAGATCTTGTGGAATTTGTGGAAAAACAGTCAAGAGTCGTGCTGGATCCCTTCTTTGGAGATATACTAGACATGACTAATGAGAAAGGAACAAAAAGGCCAGCACAAAAATCCCCCTTTAAACCATCCAGTAGAGGGAGTAGTTTTGCTACTGCTGTTGCAACAATCTCAGAGAGAACAGAGCAGGATGAAAGTAAAAAGAGCAAACCCAAAGTCAACCATGTGGAGTTGAAACAAGATACTTTACATCCTCTTGACAAGCCCTGTCTATACTGCAATAAAAATCATTCCTTGGAGTTTTGTGTTGCCCTAAAAAATAAATCTAACAAAGAGAAAGTCGAATTCTTTAAAAGTAAAGGTCTGTGCTTTGGATGTTTTGGAAAGGGGCACATGAGCAAGTTCTGTAAGAACCGAATGACTTGTCAAATTTGCCATCAAAATCATCCAAGCTTATTGCATATTGACAAGAAAGAGAAGGTGGAAATGCACTGCAACACAAAGAAATCTGGAGAAGCAGCAAAGGTCACATCAAGCCTAGTGTCCCTGGATGCTGGCAGCCACACTGGGGCCGGTAATAGTGAATGCAAGTTATCCATCGTGCCGGTTCAAGTAAAGCTGTGCAAGGGTACCAAGATAGTACAGATATATGCTTTCCTAGATCCAGGAAGCACTGCAACCTTTTGTACGGAGGAGCTAATGATGGAGCTAAACACTACTGGAAAAAAGGTAAAAGTTCTTCTTAAAACTATGGGGCAGGAGAAGCCTGTGCCTAGTTTTAGAATTTCTGGTATGGAAGTGGCAGCACTTAAAGGAAGTGAATTCTTAAAGTTACCAGATGTGTTCTCACAAATGTCTATTCCTGTTACAAAAAACAACATCCCTACAGAGGAGGACCTCAAAGAGTGGCCATATCTGAAGGAAGTTGAACTGGAATCAATCAACGCAAGCATTGGGCTACTGATTGGTGCGAATCCTCCAAGAGTATTGGAGCCGTGGAAGGTTATTAATAGCAATGGTAATGGACCATTTGCTGTAAAAACCATGCTAGGGTGGGTAATTAATGGCCCCCTTGGACAGTGACACAAATGGTTGTTATACTGCAAGGGTTAACAGGATAGACATAGCCAACTTGGAGGAGCTCCTAACCCAACTGTATAACCAAGATTTTGCTGAGCAGCAGTATGAACAAAAGGAAATGTCATTAGAGGACAAGAAGTTCATGAAAATTGCTTCAGATTCCGCAGTGCTTCAAGATGGCCACTACTACCTCAAACTGCCTTTTCGGGAGATAAATGTGGTCATGCCAAACAACAGGCATATGGCACTGCAACGAGCACAACAGCTGGTGAAAAGATTCAAACGAGACCAAGCATTCCTGGAGGAATACCAAGCATTTATGCAGGATGTTCTGGCAAAAGGATATGCTGAGGTTGTACCATCGGAGCAGCTGGTGACTGAAAGTGGCAAGGTGTGGTATATACCACATCATGGGGTCTACCACCCACGCAAAAAGAAATTGCGTGTAGTATTTGACTGTGGAGCAACATTTCATGGAACTTCTCTTAATGGAGAATTGCTGCAAGGTCCAGACTTGACTAACAAGTTAATTGGTGTGATGCTAAGGTTTCGTCTTAATCCTATTGCTCTGATGACAGATATTGAGGGCATGTTCCACCAGGTGAGGGTTGCGAAAGAAGATGTTGATTTCTTACGCTTTCTCTGGTGGCCAAATGTAGACATTGCTGAAGAATGTGTGGAGCATAGGATGTTGGTTCACATTTTTGGAGCCGTATCCTCACCTAGCTGTGCCACATTTGCTTTGCTGATGACGGCAGAGGACAATAAGGACAAATATCCAGCTGAAGTCGTGGACACAGTAAAACAGAACTTTTATGTGGATGACTGTCTGAAGTCAGTGAGTTCTGTGGAGCAAGCGATGCAGCTGTACAAAAACCTCAAAGAGATGTGCAGTAAAGGAGGATTTCACCTGAATAAATGGCTAAGTAACCATCGCTCGGTCCTTGCCAGAATTCCAGAGGAAGAAAGAGCCAAAGAGGTCAAGACCCTGAATCTTGACAGGGATAAACTTCCCATGGAAAGGGCCCTCGGAACTCAGTGGGATATTGAGCGTGACATCTTTACCTTCAATACAGTTCTAAAACCTCAACCAATGACAAGACGTGGAATTCTGTCAGTTGTAAGTTCTATCTACGACCCCTTAGGGTTCTTGGCACCAGTTGTACTATCTGCCAAGCAGATCCTGCAGGAGTTGTGCAAGGCCAAGCTAGGCTGGGATGAGAATATCCATGAAAAACATTTTGACAGATGGCAAAGATGGTTGAGGCAACTGGTCCTGTTGGATAAGTTTTCTGTGAGCAGATGCATCACACCTCCTGGCTTTGGTGAAATTTCATCTGCACAGCTGCATCACTTTTGCGATGCGAGTGAGGTTGGCATGGGAACAGTGTCGTATCTCAGACTAACTAACTATCAAGATGAAGTGCATGTTGCTTTCATCATGGGGAAAGCAAAGGTTGCACCTCTTAAGCAAACCACGATTCCCAGATTGGAGCTGGCGGCCGCAGTCCTGGCAGTAAGAATGGATAGAATGCTGAAAACAGAGCTGCAAATTCAGTTGGACGATTCAGTATACTGGACCGATAGCCAGTCTGTCTTGAAGTATATTTTAAGCACAACAGCAAGATTTAAAACCTTTGTTGCGAACAGAGTCTCCATTATACAAATGTTGTCTAAATTGACACAATGGAACTACATCAGCTCGAAGCTTAATCCTGCAGACATAGCATCACGTGGCCTGCAGACGGACGCCTTCCTTGAGTCCAAAACTTGGATCCATGGCCCTGAGTTTCTAAAGAGACCTCAGTCTGAATGGCCAGGACATGAAAAGGAACCGGACATGATCTCGTTGAATGATCCAGAGGTGAGGAATGTAGTCTCAGTCTATGCTGTAATGCTACAGCCCCATGAATCTCCCTCTGCAACACTCTTGAATCACTTCTCCAACTGGATGGACTTAAAAAGAGCAGTAGGATGGATCCTCAAATATAAACAGCTGCTGAAACAACTGCATCAGGAAAGACTCAAGGCCATTACCACACATCAATCCTCCAGCCAGGAAGCTGATGAAGTCGCAAAGCATTTGCAGCAGTTTAAAGCTAGACTAAAGATCCCCAAACTCACTGTAGAAGACATGGCTAATGCTGAAAAGGCCATCATCAGCTTTGTACAAAGACAAAGCTTCCCTGAAGAAATGGCTGCATTGGAAAAAGGCACAGTAAAAAGGACAAGTCCCCTGGTTAGGCTCGATCCAGTGATAGTGGAAGGTGTCTTGAGAGTGGGTGGGAGGCTGGGCAGAGCAGCTCTCCCAGAGGAAGTAAAGCACCCTGCTATATTACCCAGAACTAGCCACATCTCTCAGCTTATTCTTCGTTATATACATGAAAAAATTGGCCACAGTGGGCGAAGTCACATGCTCTCCACTCTTCGAAAATATTGGATACTCCACGCCAATGCAGCAGCCAGAGCAGTCATCAGGAAGTGCATGATCTGCAAAATTCAGCGACAAAGTGCAGGTGAACAAAAAATGGCAGATCTTCCAATTGACCGTGTCTCAGCAGATCTCCCCCCATCCACTTATGTCGGAATGGACTACTTTGGACCCATTGATGTGAAACGGGGTAGAACTACAGTAAAAAGATATGGAGTCATATTTACTTGTTTGGCATGTCGGGCAGTTCATCTAGAGGTTGCACATGCCCTTGACACGGATGCATGCATAAATGCTCTGAGGAGGTTCATATGCCGAAGAGGACAAGTAAAGGAAATAAGATCGGATAATGGAACTAACTTTGTGGGCTCAAATCGAGAGCTAAAAGCAGCCCTTCAGGAGCTCAACCAGGACAAGATGCAAAAAGTACTCGTGCAAGAAGGGATAAAATGGACCTTTAATCCTTCCCATGGAGCGCATCATGGAGGAGTCTGGGAACGCCTTATACAGCAGGTCAAAAGAGTTCTTTACTCAGTGCTGACGCAGCAGACTTTGGATGATGAGACCCTTCAAACGGCTATGTGCGAGGCAGAAGCCATACTCAATGACCGTCCCATCACCCCATCGAGTGATGACCCTAATGACCTCGAAGCTCTAACACCCAACCACATCCTCCAGCTTAAAGGCAAACCAATACTGCCACCTGGCTTGTTTAAAAAGGAGGACTTGTATATTCGTAGACGATGGAGGCAAGTGCAATACATCACCGACCTGTTTTGGAAAAGGTGGGTCAGGGAGTATCTGGCTATCATGCAGGAGCGCCAGAAATGGCACAAGCCCCGCAGAAACTTCACCGTTGGAGACCTTGTGCTTTTGATAGAGGAAACTTCACCAAGGAACTCATGGCTCAAGGGAAGAATTACAGAGACAATGATGGACTCCAAAGGGCAGGTTCGTCGTGTTTGGCTCAAGACCAAGACATCTGTGTTGGAGAGACCTATCACAAAGCTGTTTTTGGAGGCAGAGTGAGGCTTCCATAGTCTCCTCTTCTGGAGTCTGCCCCGACTCTACACTTATACTGATATGGCCCCATACATATGCATACACAAAACATTGCGACATTGCCACGTGGCAGTGTGAAGAACTGATGAACTCAAACTAACTTTTGCTTTCCTTTTTGGAAATGGACTGATCATGCTAGTAGTCTCTTGGACTCGCTCACAGACTTTTGTTATTAAATCTACATCGGACTATCAATATAAGAATGTTTATGAAATGTTAAAAAAGTTGGCTTTGTCACTGTAATATGCGTAATAACGGCTTTTTGTATTTATTGGATAATTGGTAATCAAGCATTACAATTAGGGGCCGGTATGTGGCAGCCGTTAAATGTAAATGATGATTGAATTGATTTTGTGTTTAAAGTAATTGTTTATTCTGCTTATGATGACCTAGGTTATTGCTGAGAGTGTATGGTATTTTTGTTTTGTTTAAGATTTCTCATATTTCCTGTGGACATGTCACCGGCGAGGGGTGTGTCTTGTAACAGGTGGATATATGGGTCATGTGTTGTGCCGCGCGGTATGGAAAAAACACCCTAAATGTTTGGTCAGAAGGCGGTGGTTAAAAACAGTTTTTTGACCACGTTATGTAAAGTTTTCGTTTTCATAAAAATAATCTTCGTTTTCTCTTGGATGTAGTGCTAATTAAGGAAGCAATTTGGAACAAGTTTGAGTCATAAAATAAAAGTTATAATTTCTTAAAGTGTGGAAGCAAAATTTTGTAAGACGTGCGTAAAACACACCACCACCTGAACACCACGGCTTTTAACAAGAAAAGCCGACACAATATGTATTGTGTCAAGACTCACAAAAAAGTCTCTTGGACCCATATCCCCACGCCAACAGGAAGTCGGCCATTTTGAATTGAATTTTCAATTTTGGCACGGTTTGATACAATTTTCACACCACATAGTTTAATGAATTCCTCCTAATCCGACCAACTTCATATTGACTCTGTGTCATCTCAAGACCTTGAAGATGCGTCACAGCAAGTCTCGCTAAGTCATGGCGGGGCGGGGGAGCTTGGGCCCGATCATCGCTGCTTGCAGCTTCAATTATTATTATTATTATTATTATTATTATGAATTTGACTCTTATTATCTTGATTAACATTAGTTCTTCACATCAGTGGTTCAGATAATATGATGGACAAGTTCACATTGGTAGCTGTTCAAGTCATCATGCCCGTAAGCATCGCTGCTGGTAATGGAACTCTGTTTTTATGATACTCTGCTTATGATTGATATGTTTATTATTCTTAGTGTGCATTGGAAATAAAAGAAAACAGTCATGCTCATTGTTTCATTTAATCTCTTAGATTATGCACCTTGTTCTTTTTTTTTCTTTCCATCTCTTCAGCAGATTCAAACTAATCCTGAAAATTATATTATTTATCTGAACTGATGAGAAATAAAAGGCTCCATTGCTCGGTTCAACACACTCAGGGGTTTAGTCTCTATGACCAGTAGTTTACGGACAGTGGCGATTCTAGACCAAAATTACCAGGGGGGCCAGAGAGGGGCCAACATGTTTTGAGGGGGGGCCCATGTACCTTATATTCTTCGACCTACTTTTGCCAAATATCTGCCTTTTTCTAAACCCAGTGTTGCCTAAAATACCTGCAAAAACACCTGCTCCAGCATCTGAAGCACATACAAAGCATGTAATTAATGAATTAAAAGCTGAAAACCTCATCTTGCATTAGAGCATATTCATTCAGCTCTAACATACCAACTTTCTTCATTAAAAAAAAAAAAGTTGACTGCTCGGCACAGGGGCCATAGGGGGGGCCAGGACCAATTCTACAGGGGCCCTGGCCCACCCTGGCCCCTGTCTAAAATTGCCCATGTTTACGGAGGCTAATGTTGGTTAACGTTAGCTAACTATATTGTTGTATAACTGACATTACTGAATCAGTCTGCTGATTGGCTGATCCTCCGTGCTCACTATGAAATGTCTCAGAAACATTTAAGAAATAAATGATGATGAAAGCATTTCTCTCTGACTTCAGAAATCTTCTTTGGAAAATGAAACAGATCTTATTTTAAACTCTTAATCATAGTGTTAAAAACAGTGTGTGATTATATATGATTTACAGAAGCTGCTCATGTAATAATTGTGAGAAAGCCCTAGAGGTGAGGCACCACCTAATGGTCAGAGACAGAAACACGGGCTGATAAAGTTGGGGAATTCCAGCAGCAGAGCAGACTGAAGCTGCACAGACTTTGTATGTTCTTTGTTCCTTATACTGTGTGCGTTCCTGAAGAAATGTAAGTGTCTATGCTTGGTATTTGTTGATATTTCTATTATTAGCTGTTAGCTCTGTTTATTACTAGCACTGGAGCTAAGTGAGTGCTAGCAATGTGTTGCAGCTCTGTTTATTGTAGATAATGTGTATAAGGCTCCTACATTATTACATGGCAGCTATATTTTGGAATGCTAATTGATAAGTTGCTAAATATGCAGACCATTTTGTAATATAGTTTTGTTGGGTTTTTTCCTTTCCAGACCACACACACACACACACACACACACACACATACACACACACCAACAGATACGTACATTGTACAATGTGGCTGAAGTTCAACAAGTTTTATTACAGAAGAAAGATTTGAAATCCCTCTCTCCAAGTGCCTTGGTTCTTTAACTGGATTCATCGTTCATAATCCACCGCCTCAACCAGCTATCCTGTCTTCTGAGGCTCACCCTCTAACAATAATAACTTTACTGCATTCACTGATAACTGTAAAATACTGATATATGTTGTGATAAAATGCTGCTGTAATAAAACCTCAACCACAACCTCTAAAGTCCTTCATGTGTTTCACCAGGTTTGAATGAATCCTCCAACACACAAAGGAAGAGAAAGAGAAGAAAACACTGTCAAATCCAATAATGACTACAAATAAATAGAATAACTGTTCATTAACTTAACAGCTATAAACAAGTAGAGCACTATTTTAACTATAATAAAACATTTATATTATTTATATTTGAAGAACTAAACTACTAATCTACACTGATTTATAATGTTAATCACATCTGGACTTACTGAGCCTTTCTGCAGTTCCTCACAGCTGGGATCAGTCTCCGTCGTCCGTCCTCTGATGTGTTGTACTTCTTCAGGTCCAACTCATCCAGAGGCTCCTCTGACATCTGCAGCATGTAGGCCAGAGCTGAGCAGTCAAACACAGAGAGTTCCTTCTCTGATCTGTTCTCTGACTTCAGGAACTCTTGGATCTCCTGATGTACTGAGCGGTCGTTCATCTCCATCAGACAGTGGAAGATGTTGATGCTTCTGTCAGGAGAGATATTACCACTGTTCATCTCCTTCAGGTTGTTGATGACTCTCTGGATGGTTTCTGGACTGTTGTCTGTCTGACCCAGCAGGCCTCCTAAGAGACTCTGGTTGGACTCCAGAGAGAGGCCATGAAGGAAGCGGACAAACAGGTCCAGGTGGCCATTTTTACTTCTGAGAGATTTCTCCATGGCTCTCTTCAGGAAGACATCCAGAGAAGGTTTACGGATTAAAGGAGCTGAAATTTTCTCAAGGAAAGACTTTGGTCTTTTTTCTCCCAGGAAGTCCTTCAGTACCTTTGTCTTCCTGCTGGTGTAACAGTGGTACATGTAGACTGCAGCCAGAAACTCCTGAACGCTCAGATGAACAAAGCTGTAGACTGTTGTCGTCTGGTCTTTCTCTCTTTTGAAGATCTCTGTACAAACTCCTGATAACACCGAGGCCTCTGTGACATCAAGACCACACTGCTCCAGGTCTTCTTGGTAGAACATGATGTTTCCTTTCTCCAGTTGTTCAAACGCCAGCCTCCCCAGCTTCAGAAGAAGTTTCCTGTCAGACTTCGTCAGCTTCTGTCGACTCGTCTCATGTCTCTCATCATACTTGTTCTTCTTCCTCTTTGTCTTGTGTGCTTCATACTTGTTCTTCTTCCTCTTTGTCTTGTGTGCTTCATACTTGTTCTTCTTCCTCTTTGTCTGAACCAGCAGGAAGTGTGAGTACAGGTCAGTCAGGGTCTTGGGCTGCTCTCCTCTCTGGTCTGGACTCAACATGTCCTCCAGAACTCCAGCAGTGATCCAACAGAAGACTGGGATGTAACACATGATGTGGAGGCTCCTGGATTTCTTGATGTGTGAGATGATTGTGCTGGACTGCTCTTCGTCACTGAATCTCCTCCTGAAGTACTCCTCCTTCTGGGGGTCAGTGAAGCCTCGTACTTCTGTTACCCTGTTAACAAATATCAGAGGGATCTGATTGGCTGCTGCAGGTCTGGTAGTTATCCAGATGAGAGCCCGGGGAAGCAGATTCCCCTGGATGAGGTTTGTCAGCAGCACGCTGACTGATGACTTCTGTGTGACATCAGACACGACCTCACTGTTGTTGAAATCCAGTGAAAGTCTGCTTTCATCCAGGCCGTCAAAGATGAACAAAACTTTACAGCCAGCGAGCTTCTCTGCTGTGAGCTTCTGTAATGTTGGATAGAAATGACAGATCAGTGTGATCAGACTGTGGTGCTTGTCTTTGATCACGTTCAGCTCTCTGAACGGAAGTGGAATCAGCAGACAGATATCTTGGTTTTCGGAGAGCTGTGCCCAGTCCAGAGTGAACTTCTGCACTGTGAAGGTTTTTCCAGCACCAGCGACGCCGTTCATCAGAACCACTCTGATGATGCTTTTCTGTTGGTCAGGTAAGACTTTAAAGATGTCCTGACACTTGATTGGAGCGTCATGGAGGGTCTTCTTCTTGGAAGCTGTTTCAAGCTGCATCACCTCATGTTGGGTATTAACCTCGTTACTCCTTCCCTCTGTGATGAAGACCTCAGTGTAGGAGCTGTTGAAGGGGATTTTCCTTCCTGCTTCATCAGTTTCTTCAGTCAGATGTTGACATCTAGTTATCAGAATGTGTTGATGTTCGTCTAAACCCTCCTGCTTTCCACTTTCTGCTGGAAGAGAAGAAAAATCTAGATGTGAACATCTCTCAGTGTGTTTACATGTATTTATGTAAGCAGGTTACTCAGAGAAAGGTTAGCTGGGTAATCAGGGAACATGTTAACATGCACAGTACTGGTTACTGTCTGTAATCTGTACAAGCAACAAATCAGTGATCAGATTTCTCCTCTACACTGACTTTACTCTCAAAGCATGTCTTTCTTATTTTATCAGTATTAGTAACAGAAGATGTTTATCAGTCCTGACTTTTTCTCTGTTTTGCTCTGTGTGTCTGAGTCACAACTTTTCCTCACAGCCTGAATGTGTCTAAATTCAACAAACAGTCAAATGTTAAGAGGTAGAAACTAAATTATTTAGACTTCTAGAGGATCATTTGTGTTAGTTTGGACTTTAAATTTAAGGATAAATCACTCTGAGTAATGATCTCTACTACATTCATCTGCTGTTCTCCAGGATTGCATTTTTCATTCATAGTGAAACTATGTTTTTACTTTGTAGGACCGCCTGTCTGTTGGTGTGACGGGGTGGCATTAGCGCTTAAAGCGCTCCGTCATCTCACGACCAGCGTGCATCTCTCTTCTCTGTGCGTTGGGAGTGCACGGAGCGCAGCCCTCCCACGACGCGCTGGTTAAACTGGTTACTGTTGTACATGGTCCCGGACTTCCATAAACTTTTCCCCCACAGCCCAACTACTTTTTCCCCTGTTGCTGGCGTACGAGGGTGCACACTCGGCGCTGACGCGACACACATACACACACAAAACACACTTACCACCTGCTGCTGCTGCCTCTGATTACTGCAGAACCGGGCCAAACAGAGGCACTTCCAGGTCACCTCATTCATAGTAGTGATTGGCGCGCTTCAGAAGATCATGTGATCACGGACTGAACCATTAATGGTGAATGGACAGATATTTATGCCCTGTTATTTTTTTTGTACTTTTATACATAGCATTTTGTCATGGATCTGTGCTCTGTGTATTAATGTGGTGGACGGTACAGGGAGATGGGATAATTTGTTAATTGGTATGCCCAGGGGCGGGGCTAGGGGGGTATATAGGAGTGAGCTGTTTGCTGTGCGGAGTTGTTGGCTGTTGAAGTGTTGAGCC
The DNA here is from genome assembly GCA_021039105.1 of Scomber colias. NCBI lineage: Eukaryota > Metazoa > Chordata > Actinopteri > Scombriformes > Scombridae > Scomber > Scomber colias. The sequence continues at coordinate 15,907 of JAJDFG010000269.1, read as the reverse complement.
TTATTGATGGAGACTAGCTGATGTGCCAGTTTTGGATATCTCTGTGTAAATATTTTTTTTGTTACCTTCTTTTTGTATTTTCCTTTTTTTTTGCCACTGTAAATATTTTACCACCCCTCATCACTGCCATTTAGGGGACTTGGTGTGAATAAAAAAACCCACTGCACTGAAGTCTCGTCGTCTGAGCCATCTTTGCCACCTTTGCTGAAAACGACCCCGTGACAGTTGGTCAGTGGAGATATCACCAGATTTAATTTGATCCACATATTTATACAATCATTTAGTCTGATTTCATTACAGTTCTTTGTATCATGATGTACACCTACTTCAATTAAAGCTGAGACTTTAATGTAGAATCAGTTATTTTATCTAAGCTTAATAAGAGCCTGATGAAAAAATGCATAACTATTCAAATACTTACTGTGTGAGCAGTGAGGTGTCTCAGTTTTTGGCACTGTTGCCTCACAGCTAGAAGGTCCTGGGTTTGAACCCTTGTTGTCTCCGGTCGTCTCTGTGATGAGTTTAGATGTTTCCCCAGTGTTAGTGTGGGTTTCTGCTGGTTGCTCTGGTTTACTCCCACCATCAGAAACATCTGTGTTAGGGTTGATACTCCTGTCAGTGCCACTGCTCACTGCTCCTAGAGTATAGAATGGGTCAAATGCAGAGTATCAGCTTTGTTTCAGTGTATGTGAGTTCTGAGAAATGACAATGAAGGAATCTTAATGTAAAATGATTAAACTATATAAAGACACAGGCTGTTTCTCCTCAGATCTGCTGTCTGGATGTGATGTCATGTTTGTCTCTTCCTGTGACTGACCTTCTGATCCTGAGCTGATGTTTGATAACTTCTTCACCAGATCATTCCTGCTGATCTTCTTTAAAACGCTGTTCATCACCTCCACAGCTCCAGCTAGTTCATATTTCTGCACCATCAGATCCACCACGTGTCTCCTCTTTGCCTTCTCCAGCTGGGCCCATTGAATGGGTTCGATGTCGCCCTTTTTTTCAATCTTCAGGAACCATTTGAAATTCTTAAAGTCGTCCTCACTTAAATCGTTGAGGATGTGGAGGAGGTCAAGTAGGTCTGCCTCCGTCATCTTGGCTCTCTGTTAAAATCAGAGAATCATTGATAAGAGAACAGTTGTGTTTCGGTCAGTCTGCCAATAGAAACTCATTGTGTGTTTGTACTGGATCTGACTCATTTAACAAACAGCCCAGTTTGGCTGCAGTCGTTTAAATGTCAGAGAAGCTCAAGAGGATCTTCAGTAAAAACATCTTACTACAAATCTACTCAGAAGCTAACACGTGAAATATTATTGAGGTGCTAACGTTTGTGTTTGGTTTTAAAACATTTATCAAAGAAAATGGAAATTACAAATCAGGGACGATGTGATACTTGATTGATTATTAATAAATACTTCCTGAATACCTGTGAATGAAGGAATATACACTCACTGAGCACTTTATTAGGAACAGCACACTAACACTGAGCAGAGCCTCCCTTTTCTTTCTGAGCATGAATTAGATTATATTGTGTGATTTTAAGTTTGGTGCTAAAAGAGAAATACTAACAACCAATACACAGTTCATCCCATTCCACTTCTTCAAAATTACACTCAACGTCTTCTTCATTCACATTTCACTCCTCACACACTTCCTACTCTTCAGATGACTGGATCTTGTTCTGAGATGATTTAAGAAATTCTTGAGTTTGTCTCCTGACCTGGAGGTGTTTGATGAAGTGAATGTGGTGTAACCCATTATATTTAATAAAACTCACCAATCAGGGTTCAGTGTTCTTCAAATACTCATGTGGATGCTTTTTGGACCTCATCTCACTCTTTCTTGGTTCTGTTGGATCAGGATTTAAACATCTTTTAAACTCTGCTTCTACACTCAAACATGAAGCACTCAATACATTTGATTCATTCATGAGTTCAAATATAGTTGTACATTCTCTCAGTAGTTTGGTAAATAGTGAAAATGTATTTTGAATCAATTGATCATTGTCTCTATTTAGAGGTCAGCAGTGAGTCACATTACATCGCTGTGAGGACGCACAAACCAGGAAACAACAACAGGAAACAACGTTTAACACCTCAAACTCTGTCATTTCACATTTAATCAACTAAACAATGAATGTGATCAATAATCATCAGATTGATCAATAATGACAGTAATCATTATTTACAGTCCTGATATTAACACTCACCTGCCTCACACTGTTTTCCTCCTTCTGCTCTGATGACTGAAATGGAGTCTGGCTGCTCCACTTCCTGTCTGTTTGCTCCTCCCTTCTCCTTCTTTACTGGAAGTCACATGACTTTCATTGTCATTTGGTCTCTGTGAAGTTTGATGACTGTGTGTGTGCTGCTTGGTACAAACAGACACAAAGACTTCCTCACTGTAGTAAAAACACTTATTTGCCAGTAGAGGTGTGTTCTGCACACAACTGGAACAAACTACCAGCAGAACTGAAATCAGCCCCAACAGTGAACACTTTTAAATCCAGGTTAAAAACATTTCTCTTCTCCTGAGCTTATGATTGAGCTCTTTTAAAGCACTTTACATTTTAATCTTTCATTTGCACTCTTTGTCCTTTTAATGATTTTAAAGCTAATTTATTATTTTATGCTGCAATCATTTTATTTATGTCTTTCTATTTTTCTGTACTTTGTTTTTATTATGGGGGGGTGGGGGTGGGGGTTAATTGTATGTTTTTACATGTTTTTCTGTTTTATGTAAAGCACATTGAATTGCCATTGTGTATGAAATGCGCTATATAAATAAAACTGCCTTGCCTTGCCTTGCCTGTGTTAACTCATGACAATGAATATTGATGACAGTGAAAGTTTATTTTGAATCAAACACAGAAATGTGTCCAGTAGACGTTTTATCTCTACAGTCCACATGGAGACGAGGACTCACAGACTTTTATCATTTATAGACATGTGGTACTCACCCTTCCTTATTTCAGTCAGAGACCAGAGAATGAAGTACAAAGAACTTTTTATTATACAGATGATATTGATGATTAGGTATTGGACTCTGCAGAGAGATTTTGAATCATAGGACTGCAGTCCTCGAGCACCTTGGTGGTTTGGTGGTTAGACTACATGTTGCATAATTGCAGCATCCCTGGTTTGAATCCAGGCCAGGGACCTATGTTGCAGGTCATTCCCCTCTCTGTTTCCTGTTGGCCAGTTCTGCCAGCTACTTACTAAATAAAGAATATTTTTGGGCAAGAATAGCCCAAAAATCCTTCTTTTTTTTTTTTTTAAAGGACTTCAGTCCTGAGCAGCAGCAAGATAGATCCCCCTTGGAGTCCAGATACTGGTGGTGCTGCTGATGACTTCTGCTGAGACTGATCAGACTGATGAGGTTGATGAAGTGATGCATTGATGAATCTGTAGACTGGGTGATCTGGTATCATCTTAGCTGATGATACTGAGGTGGAGGGTCGCACCAAAAACAGCACCTGATTTACTAAAAACTTGAGCAAACTTGACATCCCCCGCAAAAAATATGCAAGTTGATCTATTAACGCAGCGCACTGAGGCTTTCAAATGTGTAAGTTCATATGCTCTGTCCATGTAGTGCGTTTGCCATAATGAACATGTAATATGAGACGTTTTAACCCCAGTGTGCAAAATACAGGGAGGGTTAGGGTTTATTGTGATTTACCAAACCTGAAGGTAATGTTGGTGACCAACTGCGTCTATGAATAATACCTTTGAATGGCAGGTATTAACTTGCTGTTACTATGGAGACGAGGAGACGGAGACACAATGACACAATACACACCTACAGGTTTTTCCACCTGTGTTAATATTGTAGTGTAATATTAGTGGTTTTACTAACAGTATTGGCTTTGTATAACTCTCCCATACAGAGTTGTCTCTGCTGTAACTCAATATGTTTGTTTAACTTCTTCCACATTTCTGCTCGTCCAAACTCCATTAAGACAAAACCCTCATTTAAATACTGCTGTAAATGGTAAATGGTAAATGGTAAATGGACTGTACTTATATAGCGCCTTTCTAGTCTTTGCGACCACTCAAAGCACTTTACATGACATGTTATTCACCCATTCACACACATTCATACACTGATGGCAGGAGCTACCACGCAGGGAGCCAACCTTCTCATCAGGGGAATTTAACCATTCATTCTTATTCATACACCGTTGGCGCAGCAACGGGACATCGACATGTGGACTGGAGGAGCCAGGAATCGAACTGCCAATCTTCCACTCTACTGTACCTCCTGAGCCACAGCCGTCTCACAGCCGGAGCTGTCTGCTCCTGTTGTTATTACTGCACTTATTCTGAGTAGATCACCACAAACACTCAATCAATCAGTCAATCAATCTTTATTTATTTGTGTGTGTGTGTGTATCTGAAAGAACTCATAGAACCTTATGAACCTACTAGAACACTGTGCTCCCAGCTCATAGAACCTTATGAACCTACTAGAACACTGCTCCCAGCTCATAGAACCTTATGAACCTACTAGAACACTGTGCTCCCAGCTCATAGAACCTTATGAACCTACTAGAACACTGTGCTCCCAGCTCATAGAACCTTATGAACCTACTAGAACACTGTGCTCCCAGCTCATAGAACCTTATGAACCTACTAGAACACTGTGCTCCCAGCTCATAGAACCTTATGAACCTACTAGAACACTGCGCTCATAGAACCTTATGAACCTACTAGAACACTGTGCTCCCAGCTCATAGAACCTTATGAACCTACTAGAACACTGTGCTCCCAGCTCATAGAACCTTATGAACCTACTAGAACACTGTGCTCCCAGCTCATAGAACCTTATGAACCTGCTAGAACACTGTGCTCCCAGCTCATAGAACCTTATGAACCCACTAGAACACTGCGCTCCCAGCTCATAAAACCTTATGAACCTAACAGAACCCTGTGCTCCAAGCTCATAGAACCTTATGAACCTACTAGAACACTGCGCTCCCAGCCCATAGAACCTACCAGCTTATGAATCTACAAGAACACTGCGCTCCCAGCTCATAGACCTTATGAACCTACTAGAACGCTGCGCTCCCAGCTCATAGAACCTTATGAACCTACCAGAACAAAGCACTCCCAGCTCATAGAACCTCATGAACCTACTAAAACACTGCACTCCCAGCTCATAGAACCTCATGAACCTACTAGAACACTGCGCTCCCAGCTCATAGAACCTCATGAACCTACTAGAACACTGCACTCCAAGCTCATACAACCTTATGAACCTACTAGAACGCTGCGCCCCCAACTCATAGAACCTCATGAACCTACTAGAACTGACTCCAAACTGAACAGTTATCTCTGGATTTAGCTGAAGTCAGCACTTTACAGATGAGTTCTACATGAGCAGTTTGATGCAGAAAAGATAAAAACAGGTGTTATAAGTCAGACTGTGAGCCTGGGCTCATATTTATCAAGCGTCTCAGAATCACACTGAGAGTTAACAAGGACTAAAACTAATGAATGAAGCAGAAGAGAATTGACTGTGACTTTCAGCAGGAGAAGGATTACTGCTGGGAGAGAGTGAGACGTGGCTGTTTTACCACAGTCAGAGCAGCAGAGTAGAAGTAATGATGACGTGTTGTAGTTTTCTCACAGTCTCAGCTGGAAATATTAAACAGTGGTCATTTGGTATATTATGTGTATAGACAGGTAACCAGGCAGGTAACTTACCAAGGTTATGGGACTAAACTATGAAGCCAACATTCATTATAAGATGATATTTAGAAAGTGTAAAGAAAGCCTGAGAAATAAATGCAGCCTATGTGTTCATTAAGATAACAGGTCATGTGACTGAGCTGGTGAAATCCTCTTGGTTCAGCCTCATGGTTTCACAGCCTGTAATAGTGCTGCATCTTGTACATATTACACAGACACATGTTGTAAAGCTTCTCCATGAAGAACATCTTCTCTTCCACTGTCCACTTCCTCTTTCAGCTAAACCCCAAGTTAACTTCTGTTCTCTACATGAAGGTAAAAACAGCGTAACCATAGAAACAGATGTTGTTCAGCTGCATCCTCCTCTCTCTAATATCAGACTGTAGCTCTGCTGTTATTTGAAGCAGCATCAATTAAACAGAAGCCTATAAAATATTTAACTGTTGTAATGAAGTTGAGATATCCTTCATTATGCAGATGACATGATTGTGTTCTAATAACAGTTTTAATGGTCTGTAACTGAAGACCCTCATCATGCTCATTATTATTACAACGTTCATTAATCCAGATCAAAGTTTGATTCATGACTTCCATCATTGTCTCTTCTGACAGAATCATCACTGTTGCACAGCTGCATTTTCCCCGTTAGCATGAAGTGGAACATTGTGAGGACGTTGTGTATTTATTTAAATGATGTTCTGTAGAAACATCATGTGTTCTCCTCTGCATCACACACAAAGTCAGTCTCACAAATGATTCTTTTTCTGTCCAAACAATCTTTTAATAAGCTCACAGTCATCAAGCGTTCCCTAAACATCTGTCCTCTCAGGGAACATCTCTGCCTGAACTCCATCTGCAGCTCCTAAATATCGGCACACACAGGAATCATTTACCAAGTTTGGAAAGTTATAAAACTCTTTTCCTCCTAAAAGTAGGAGCAGAGATGTGTTACTCTGATCATTTTTGGACACAAAATAAAATGTTACAGTCTGTTATTATATAAACTCTCTTTATGTTAATCTATAGATTAATCTCTCTTTATGTTAATCTATAGATTATTATATAATCTCTCTTTATGTTACATTTATATTAATGTGTTAGGGTTAGCATGTTGGGCTGTGTGGTCTCTTATTGTGAAGGTGCAGCAGGTCGTTTCCTGGCTGTTACAGATCAGTGACCATGTGACTCAGGTTTCTCACTTCCTCTTTCTGCTTCAGAAAAGTTTCCTTTTCTGTCAAAAACAGGAAGTGATGACTGTTAATGAATTCAGCTAAAGTTAACTTTAACTCCTCATTCATAAATGCTCCTCTGTCTAATCTATAAATAATAAAATAATAATCTCATCATAAGTGAAATATGAAAACAAGAAGAAAAGGTGAAAGGTCAATAGTTGAATCAGTTTGGGGATGTTGTAACAGACCTTGTAAGGAGTTGTTTTTACCATGTTGATATTCCCAAAGGAGATCAGGACGTCAGGAAAACGCATCTTAGCTGGAATGTGCCGGGTCAAGTTGACCTGATACGCACACAATGACAAGTGAGACCCACACGCTGACGTTAGTATAAAGAGTCTGGAGAGGGCGGGTTAGGGTTAGGGTTAGGGCCTCGGGGCTGTTTTGCTATGTTCATGTTTGATGTTTCATTGATGTGTGCAGTATTTGGCTGTTCAGCGACTTCTGTTCTCGGTCTCTTACTTTAAAGATTACTGAAGTTATGTAATCAAGTAGTTTTCTTACATAACTGGCATCACGAACAGGATCCTGCCAGCCAGTGCAAAGTTTTTCACAGTAATTTGATTTATTCACTGAAATCTCAACCAATTTCCAAACGGTTTGATTTGTTAAAAACGTTTCTATCTGTCTGTCTGACATTTGTAACAAACAACCTGTGTGAATATATGTTGACAATTAAGCGATGTTATTTATTCATTTATTTATTTTTATTATAATTGAGCAATGTATGATCACTTTTTAATAGTGCAAACACGTCATTCCTCTATAGACGTAATGCGCTGCAGGAACGAGTGGCCCTGAACCAAGATGGCCGCCGTGTAGGCAGCAGCAGTCTACGTATATATATATGTCTATGGTTGGGACACATCAGTGAGAAGAAGAAGAAGTGATGGTAGAAATGAATGAAGCCTTGATGAAGCTGAGCAGTAAAGCCTGCAGTATTATTACAATCAGCTGATCCAGAACTACTCACTGCTCACTCTGACTGGCTCAGAGCTGTCAAAGCAACATTACATATTATTCAGGAAGCATCACTAATGTTTGAGGAGCTGCTTTTATGTTTAGCTCCAAAACAATTTACAATGATGGAAGCTGCAGTTCAGTCTGAGACCACACGGGGGAGCCAGAGGTCTGCACAGTTAGATACTGCAGTACTTTTACTGTAATACTGCATACTACATCACTATAATACTGCAGTACTTTTACTGTAATACTGCATACTACATCACTATAATACTGCAGTACTTTTACTGTAATACTGCATACTACATCACTCATAATACTGCAGTACTTTTACTGTAATACTGCATACTACATCACTATAATACTGCAGTACTTTTACTGTAATACTGCATACTACATCACTATAATACTGCAGTACTTTTACTGTAATACTGCATACTACATCACTATAATACTGCAGTACTTTTACTGTAATACTACATACTACATCACTATAATACTGCAGTACTTTTACTGTAATACTGCATACTACATCACTATAATACTGCAGTACTTTTACTGTAATACTACATACTACATCACTATAATACTGCAGTACTTTTACTGTAATACTGCATACTACATCACTATAATACTGCAGTACTTTTACTGTAATACTACATACTACATCACTATAATACTGCAGTACTTTTACTGTAATACTGCATACTACATCACTATAATACTGCAGTACTTTACTTTTAGTTCTTCTGGTAAAATCAACTAAAACCAAATCTGTAGACCGACGTTCAGTGTGTGTATGTGAGTATAATGTGTGTGTGTGTGTGTGTGTGTGTGTGTTCTCCAGAAATAACTCTTCAGTGTATGGGGGGGGGTTGTGTGTGTGTGTGTGTGTATGTGTGTGTGTGTGTGTGTGTGTGTGTGTGTGTGTATGTGTGTGTGTGTGTGGTGGTGGGGGGGGGGGGGGGGGGGGTGGAGGGTTGGGGGAGGGGGGAGGGGCTGACCTCCTGCAGAGCAGCAGAGTGAGTGTCCAGACTTCAGGAGGAAGTGTGTGAACTGGTTCCAGCTCCTGGACGCAGAGCTTTTGTTTTTCTCTTGGAGGATTTAAGTGGAACCAGATGCGGTCCCTGCCAGGCTGGCTCTCTGCTCCCTGTGACGCGCTTCCTCCGCTTCTCACCGACTCCACTTTGAAGGAAACGACGTGTTTTTGGTCTTCTGGCTCATGTGACGTTGTTTCCAGCGGTCTGATGGTCTGATCAGCTGATAGGACGCTGTGCTTCTGGGCTCAGGCGGATGAAGACGGATCGTTGCGCACTTTGGATCTGGAGGAGAATCAGAGACACGGAGCAGCAACGTTTCCTCTGAAGACTCACAAGTTAGTTTCCAGCTGAATGAAACGCTGCTGCAGCTTCTCTCACACTGACCACGCTTATTATTTACACACCAGGGTTTATTCTAGTTTAGTTTGAGTGAGTTTAACTAGTGATGAAGTAGTTTTAGTGTCTCTGTAGTTTGTAGTTTCCTAGTTTCAGGTTTTAGGAGGAAAGTCTTGATGAGTAGAAGTAAAGGATGAAATAATGCTGTAAACACTGTTTGGTACTAACCGTTATCTCAACACGTCACACTGAACACTGTACAGTTACCATGGAGACGATGACAAGAAAACTACAGTTACCATGGAGACAATGACAAGAAAACTACAGTTGCCATAGAGACAATGAACAGAAAACTACAGTCACCATGGAGACGATGAACAGAAAACTACAGTCACCATGGAGACGATGAACAGAAAACTACAGTCACCATAGAGACAATGAACCGAAAACTACAGTTACCATGGAGACAATGAACAGAAAACTACAGTTACCATAGAGACGATGAACAGAAAGCTACAGTTACCATGGAGACGATTTAGTCTCAGTCAGTTTGCTTTGTTCTAGTTTTTATTGATAGTTAAACTAAAGTATTATTTCACTGCTAGTTTTACTTCCGGTGAACTTTAATAACCCCGGTGGTGATGATGAGGAGGAGGAAGGCCCAGTGATGCGGTGCCTCCGGGCCTCAGCCAGGATGTTTGGCCGCCGCCGCTGCTGCTCCGGGCCGCTGCTGCTGCTGCTCGTTGCCGCGGTGATGATGATGGTGGCGCGGACCCGCCTCCGGTCCGGGCGCGCGCAGCACGAGGATGATGATGATGATGAAGATGTGCGCAGCGGGAAGCCTTCAGATGGAGTCCTGATGGAGGAGACCAGGAAGTTCATCACACACCTGCAACGATTACACACACACACTCAGGTGAGTGAGTGTGTGTGTGTGTGTGTGTGTGTGTGTGTGTGTTTGTGTGTGTGTGTGTGTGTGTGTCTGTGTGTGTGTGAGTGTGTGTCTGTGTGTCTGTGTGTGTGTGTGTGTCTGTGTCTGTGTCTGTGTGAGAGTGTGTGTGTGTCTGTGTGAGAGTGTGTGTGAGTGTCTGTGTGTCTGTGTGAGAGTTTGTGTGTGTGTGTCTGTGTGAGTGTGTGTGTGTCTGTGTGAGAGTGTGTGTGTATCTGTGTGAGAGTGTGTGTGTGTGTGTGTGTGTGAGAGTGTGTGTGTATCTGTGTGAGAGTGTGTGTGTGTGTGTCTGTGTGAGAGTGTGTGAGAGTGTGTGTGTATCTGTGTGAGAGTGTGTGTGTGTGTGTGTGTGTGTGTGAGAGTGTGTGTGTATCTGTGTGAGAGTGTGTGTGTGTGTGTCTGTGTGAGAGTGTGTGAGAGTGTGTGTGTATCTGTGTGAGAGTGTGTGTGTGTGTATCTGTGTGTATCAGTGTGTGTGTGTGTGTGTGTGTGTGTGTCATGAAGCACCAGGAGCCACTTAAAATACTCTGCATGCCTTGACTCTGATTGGTTGTTGCAGCTGTCAGTCATTAAATTCTATAAATAACTTTAACAATGACTCTCAGTGTGTGTGTGTTAGTGTTACTGTGTGTGTTTGTGTGTGTGTGTGTGTGTGTTAGTGTTACTGTGTGTGTGTGTTAGTGTTACTTTG